>CAWUFW010023097.1:0-82255 GCA_963921515.1 Calotriton arnoldi | reverse complement strand
TGCTTTTACTCTTTGCCGTGTGAAACAAGTAGGAGAGGGCCACAATATTGTCCAGCATTGAAGAGTTTGCCCTGAAAGCAGATTGCGTAAATGGGATAAAGTCGTCATCTTTAGCACAGCCCTCAAGTTCTTTCAGTAGTATTGACGCATTCGTTTTCGCTTCGATATCTAGGAGGGCAATCAGGCGATCATTTGACGGGTCCGCCCTGTCACCCTTCTTATAAATGGGGTTCAATATCGATCCCTTCCAGTTTCCCGGTACCTGCACAGTCAATTTGCAAGTTTGAAAGGGTAGAAGCAATATAGCAGACCACAGCATAAGATCCCCTTTGTAGATTGCTGCTGGTATCCCATTCGGGCCAGATGCCCCTGAGGTTCTGGTCTTTTGCAGAGTTCTCAGGATGTCTTGCCCTAATATCGACGATTCCAGTGACCGTGTGTCGGGTCAGTTGGTTTGGGGCGAGAAATACACTTCTGGAGAGTTTGTGGCACAGTAGAGGTTTTGGACGTGTGCAATCCACATGGACTCAGGAACTCCATTCAGTCTTGTGATTGAGGACTGTTTTTTTTTTATACCTCCACAGGTCGGCCTGTCCTGGTTTGTTGATTAGCGTGCATACATGCAGCCATTCTGCCTCCTGTTGCTCACGCTTCACTGCCCACACCATCCTCTTATGCTGTTTTTTGTGGTCTTGCAGTCTTTTTAACAAGTCGGTTTTGGTTATAGCTCTGCGTTCTCTTTGGAGGAGTTTTTGGAGCCTATGTAGCTTCAGTTTACTGGTGGTGATATGGGGGTTGGTTACTTCCCAAGGGGTTGTTGACGTTTTGAGTGGGTGGTGGATGTTGCCGCTGACAATGTTATGTAGTTCAGTAAGCATTTGATCCCATCTGGCCAGTATTGTTGCCCCGCTTAAGGTCCTGAGGAGCGAGGCTCTTGATGATTCCCACGTCTTAAGTTTTTGCAGGTTCACTGGGCTCCATTTAATCCTTCTGTTTAAGTTGTGATTTTCCTCGCCAGTCGAATCAGCAATTGTCTTGAGATTTTTGAGCTTAGTGGGTCTAACTGAGATAGTAGTGACAAGTGGGAGGTCGTCAATCTCTGTGCGTGACAAGATGTCGAGTCTAGCTACTGCTTCCATCATCCTTCCTGAGGTGATCATGTAGTCCAAGGTGCTTATTCCTTTAAAGGATTTTTGGTACTTGAGCGGTGAACTGTCGCCTATTATATGCTGGATTGAGTACAGGCTGTGTGCTTGAAAGAGTGTAGCTAACATGTTTCCGGTTTCCTTCCCTGGTGCTGGATTTATCAGTAAGGTACCAAGGAATCGTTGGTTAAAATCCCCGCGTATGATGACTTCATGCATTGGATTGTCATGGAGAATGGATTCAAGAAAATCATGGAACTTGGTTAGCCTTGCCTGACGTCTTGTTCCAAAGCTGTTGAAGTATATATTGATAAGTAGGATCTTAACTTTCTGACCATTTATTTTTAGGCCTTCCAGTACCACTGGTTGGAGCATGTCATCAGGGTATTTAATGGTGCGTACTTTAATGTCTAGAGCCAGGCTCACATATATATTGTAATCCACCAGAAGGTCTCCCAAATATGTTGTTTTTTACAGCTGGTTGAAAAAGTTTGAAGTAGCCGGGGATTGTGATATGGCTAATTGCCCAAGTTTCTTGAAAACAGAGCATATCCGCAATCTGAAGAAAGACCGCTACAGATGCAGACTTTAGTAAATTCGCAAGGTCCAGTGGCGTAACGAAAGTTTAAAGGGGCCCCCCTGCAGTGCACACGGAGGGGCCCCGCTCCGGATTTAATCTGGAGGCTCAGGCCTGAGTACTGTGCTGTTGGGGCCCCCTGCATCTCGGGGGCCCCCGCACCGCGGGCGGTGCGGTTGCCTGTGTTACGCCCCTGGCAAGGTCTGCCACATTCCATTATATAAGGCATATGGTGGGATCATTTTTAGATTCATTCTGTCGTGAGTTACTTCCTGGGCTAGGAGTAATCCCTGGCGGTGGCTGCTAGTGTTGGGATTAACCAGCTCCAATTGTTTCCTAGTTTGGAGGTTCCGAATTGCTTGTGGACGGTTCTCCTCTATGTACCATCAAGTATGGGTTGAGCGCAGGATATCTTGTGTTTGTTGTAGGTCAGATTTAGCTGTGAATTTCCGGCCTCCTTGAGGATACTACATGTCTGGGTAAGGGGCTTTAAGCGGGCTCCTTGGGCCTTCAAGGGGTGTGGGTATTTTGGGGCCTGTGGTTCCCAAATCTTTATTCCCCATTCGTCAAATGATGTTTTACAAGACAGAATCTCAGCCGCTAGTACTGAGGATTCAAGTACAATTATTGTAGATTCAAGTCTGTTTGGGCTGTTTGTTAGTGCTCTAAATTTGACCGCAGATATTCTTCCAAGTTGTGGGATAGTATGAAACAATCTCAGCAAGTTAGATTGATTTAAACTATCATGTTGGCCCTCAGACTGGTAGAGAGGTTTGAGAATAAGTTTTACCAGCGCTTGTTCTAGGGCAGGCTATGTTCATTGGTACAGCCATTGTTTCTTGTGGCACTCATTGCAGAGTTTTCTCATAGGTTCCCTTCCCAGTACTGGTTTGCGCAGTTTTGCAGAATAGTTGTATTATCAAGATCTGTAGCTTTTGCCGGGATCAGGGATTTTTGTAGAGTTAATGTTGGCTTTTGCCCATCATTTGCTGTTTTTTGATTGGCCCTAGGTTGAACCAAAGATTGAATTAGGTTTCCATGTGTGTGCAAATGTAGTGGCCCCTTTCCTGAGTCCTCTGGTGCTGGGCTTAAGGGTACACAGGATTTTTGTGAATCCTTCACTCGAAGGCTTCTTTGGGGTGGCATTCCTGAGAAAATGGGAAATACATTGGATGGTGTTTCGTTTACTTGTTGGGCTGGTGCGTGACACAGCTTTTGAGTTGCTAGTTGTTGTTCTTTTTATACTTTGTTTTGGGCCTTTTTCAGCCTTTTCTAGGATCTTTTCGATAGAGTGCTATTCCATGGGTTGGTCCCCTGGATTGGTTCAATGGGGTTAATGCTAGCCAAGGGAAATGCGTTCCTCAAACCTCTGATACTCGCTGGTTCTTTAGTTGGTAAGTTAGCCGGAGGGTGTTTCTGAGTAGAAGCTATTGAGTTTGCATTTGATTGGTCAATAATGGCTGGGTGAGCAGCCTCTGCTAATGGGTTCAGGTTTCCCCTCTGCTGGGTCATTTTTTGGTTTGTGCTTAATTCTCCTACAGAGGGCACAGTGACTAGTGTCAGTGGATTAACAAGATTTCCCAGCAGCTGGGCTAAGGTTTGTGGGGAGGTGGAGGCACTAGCAACTGGTTGTGGCCTGGCAAGATTTAGAACCACACTGATTACTGTGGCAGAAGGAGTTTTAGAGGAACAGCCCACTCCTAGCTTGTTTGGCCCTGGTAGAGCCTGTTTCGGTCAGCTATCATAGTTGATAAGACCTCCAGAAGAGAGCTTAATTTTTTTACTATTGAAAGACAAGAGCAAGAGATGACCCTTTCGACAATTTGTTTGTTGTTGTCCACGTGGACGCAATGATCCAGGGCATCTAATTTATGCTCCAGCCTGGTTATGGACATGGCTATGGCGTTTATCACGTCAAGCTGGAGTCCCAGTGTTCAGACTGCCATGTGAGAGCGGTTATTGTGGCGGACAGCGTGGAGTTGATGGAGGCCAGTAAGTTCCCTTGTTCAGTGTCAGTGTAGAATAAGGAATAGCTGGGTTCCGGACTGTTAGTTATTTGCTCTGTCTGGTTTGTTTTCTGAGCAGGAAGAGACCAGTTGTCGTTCATTGTTCAAATTTGGGTGTCTTTGCTGGAATTTATTATAGGAGCGGCTGCGCCTTGTTGCTGCCAGTGCCGCCCTGCATGTTGGTTATGGTGGCATCCAGCCAGTCCTGAATTTTCCCTTCCAGGTACGTAAGTCTTCCAGCTGGTGTAGTGCTGGTGTCAGCATCCAGTTGTTGCAGTTGTCAGGGGGCCCATCAATCCCTTGAGCTGGTTCACTTGGTTTCCGAGGTGGTAGTGCTAATAGGGCAGAGGCTCAATGTGGGGGCTGGCGTCGATTGGTGGTTACTAAAGTTGTTTGTGTCATCATATAATATGTTTCTGGCCTTTGTCTTGTGTGGGGTGTGTGACCCCTCGGTTAAACTTATTCTTGGTCTTGGGTCACGTTCCAGTGATACACTTAATGAGCTATTCGTTGACAATTCAGTAATTGATATGTCCCTGCATGCGGGGGGCAGGAAAAGATCTGACGGTGCTGCCCTAGTTGCCTAGCCTTCGTGGGTGAGGCTAATGTTGAGCATTCCAAAACAGCGAAAAGCACCTGGGCCACTTGGACTACTAGGGCAGATGACATCGTTATGTCAGGTTGGAAGCTCCTGCCTCTCTGAAAGAAGTATTTGATTGTTTTTGGGTTGCAGGGCTTATATTTGCTACCAGAGTCATTTATGTATAATAGGGGTGCCATCACACTGGGGCTCAGGGTGGATTTAGACTTCTTCGAGCGGACGCCCGGCCTCAGCCCTTGGAGGATGTGTAGCTCACTAGTAGCTGTTAGGGCACTTAAGGTGGTCTGGGTTTGCTGAGCCTTCACAGAGGATGACATTTGAACAGAGACTAGGCTCAAGTTTACTTGAATTTGGACCCTTCTTTTTTGCCATTGCACTTAGGCGTCTCCAGTGGAAAAGCTTATGCGATAGTTTCCAACTGTCTGAGAACAAATTGTGGGATCTGACACGTTTCCTTTGTGTGAGTCAGGGCCCTAACTTTGGTCTTCAGGGTGTTGGCAACATCCGGTATGGCCCTCAGACATTTTTTTCACTACCGCCTTATGAGTGGGTCATGTTTTTTGAGCCTTCTTTGGTTGAGGAAGAGGGCGACTTTAGTCCAAATACTAGTTGTGTGTGTCGGCCGTTTTTACGTGCTGGGAGCTCTGTGAAACTTTGGGTGTTGATTGCTGGTGCTTGTTGATGCTAGGGGAGGGGTGGAAATATAGAAATGTATGGAGAGGAGTGCGGGAGCTCGTGGAGTGGTGCAAGCCGCACCGGGAGCCTAGCCCGGCCGCTTTTGCCCTGCTCCGGCTCAACCCTGCGGGACTAGCACCGCTACCACACTACTATGCAGGAGACATCCCCCAGCCATGCTGTGGCCCTAGTTAACTGACTTACTCCACGCCTGTAGGTTCCTGTGGCGGTCCCCAATACATTTGAGACCACTTGAAGGGGCTTGCTGGTGATGTCTGGGGCGGCCCCGGTGAACAAGGGGAGAAACGAAAGTTGTGAGGATACAAAGGAGCAAATCAGAACCTCCTCCCACTGCTTAATCACTACATGCTACTGAGGGAAGGGAGGATGCGGAAGAGAATGGGGTTAATTATGGGGTTAATTGTGACGCTGAAGGAGGTCTTGCTGAGGTGGTGGGGGAGGAGAGAGACCATGTCTGGGCTACTAGTGTGATCGGGGCACTCCTGGAAAGCCCGCAAGCCGCACCCAGCTCTTTCCAGGCCGCTTCTGCGGGACCCCCCATGGCACACACTGCAGCGGCCGGCTACACCCGCCCTGCTCGCAGCCTCGTTAAACATGATGCCGGCCCTACTTGGAGTGTGGAGCACAGTTGCGGAACCACACACCCTCGGTCTTGCCTGGTAGCTGGTAACGATACAGGCTTCCCAAACTTGCTTTGGGGGTGGGGCTGCGAGACCGACTCTGACTCAGGCTACTCCGGCAGTGCAGCTCGCTCCGCTATCTCGGTTGGCTCTCTGTGGTGCTCTCTGTGGCGCTCATGTCACTTCTGCTTCAAGGCCGTCTTGTCCACTGTGATACTGTCACAAAGCTCTTGCTAACAAAGATCCGGGATACCTTCAGTTGCTCGAAAAACCGAATGACCCCTCAAGGAATCTAAGACCTGCAGGAGAGTTGCTGGCTACTGTTTCAAAAGTAAAGAAAGTGCGCTCAGGGTGTAGCTCTTTCAGCTACGTGGCGCCAAAGTTGTGGAAGACCTTCCCCTTATCAGTTTGTCAGGTGCAATCAGAAGACATTTTTAGGAAACAAGTTAAAACTTGGTTTTTTGGATCAGGAAACTTGAGAATTTGAAAGCGATAGGCAGGGTTCGGAGATCTGCTTCCAGCGCTGGGACACCAAGCACTTTATTAATTATTATTATCATCATAAGTGTTGCTATGAAAGCTATAATGTTACATGGTATAAGTGATGTCATATGCAAGGGTAAAATCAGTGCATTGAGAAGGCGAAAGTTATAGTTAATGTAGTATGCCCAGTGAGGCTAGGGCACTGTGTACGAAGGTGAGCGACTTATAGCAATTTGAAGGTGGTGCGTTAGGTTAAAATGCAAGCTACAGGTAACACTGTGTAGGTAGGTTGTCAACTTTTAGTATTGTGAAGTTGGTATATATATATATATATATATATATATATATATATATATATATATTAACTTGTTTCTTGATTTGCCAATAACTTTGGCGCCGTCAGCTGCTGTTTTATAAATTTTGGAGTGATCCATCAAACGAGGGCTGAGACAAAGGGGGGGTCCCAAAACAGGACAAACGGATTTGATTTTTAAAGGGCGGAATGACATAGATACTCGCATTAAGAAACACGAGGACATCATTAAAGAACGCAAAATCTACAAATTTGCTCGTGATCAGAATGATTATGCTACAGGCAGGATTTTTACGTTTGCGCGTAAATATGATAACTACAAGAGACAAGCACTTACCGGTCAAGTACCTAGCAGCAAACAAAGACAAGCTGAAGGTGATGCAAGGGTAAATGATGCAGATTCAGATACAGTTTCTTTAACGTCTAACAGTGACTCAGATGATGGACGGGTTGGTACTTCTGAAGCCCCAGCATTAGGGCCTAACAACTTTACCCCAGGAGAAGAATTGAATTTTATCAGCGAGGACCGGCGGTACACCTTGCGCCCCGCAACCCTCCTCAGCAGCAAGGGGTACAGTCAACAAACGCAGGAGGGAGAGGCGGAGTAAACACCGGAAAAACTATCTCAAGGGGGAATGTGCGAAGGAATTGGAAACGATAAGCAATACAAACATTAACACAGTCATTAACCTTACAGATGCCATTCTGACCAAGGCTGAAACTCAGCTTCTTGCGCTTGGTTTATCGTGTTGTCCGACCAATCAATTTTGATATAACTCTACTAGGATTGATATTTTCAAATTTATTCGTAAGATCAAGCTTATCAAGTTCTTCAAGCTCAATAAATCCCCCATGGGTTCAGCTGATACCCCCCTGATGATGGACACCACTGAAGGCATACTCCAAGTTAGGGACATACCGAATTTACAACTCTTGCATGCCTTAGCTACTGATACCTCCAATGATGCTTCACAAGTTTCCTCTACTGCATTAGGTATTGTTTCTAATAAATCGGCTCCTAGCCCGTTCCGTCCTGTTTCTACTTTTCTTCCTATGATGCCGAAAGATGCAGTTGATGTGTTCAGTGAAAGAGTGATAACTGAACTTAAAAGGTTGAACAGAGCTGTGTTATCCACCAAACAGCGAGTAAACTATAGAAATATCCAATATCGTGCCTTGATCAAAAAACTTCAAAACAACCATGATCTTATTATAAATAAGTCCGACAAGGGCGGAAATACAGTTTTATGGTCAAGAGTGCAATACATGGCAGAAGCTTCACGTCATCTGTCTGATGGCCTCTGTTACAGAAAATCGTCTAGATTGGAAATGAAAGCTGCACATGAATTGTTGCAAAAACGATGTCATCAGTGGAAAAGGAACGGGCTGTTGACCAGAGATGAAATGAATTTTCTTAGTGTGGAACACCCTGTAACTCCTTTGTTATATTTTCTCCCGAAGGTACACAAAATGATGACACCTACACCTGGACGTCCAATCATTTCTGCACAAAAGAGCATGACCGAAAATTTGTCTAAATATGTAGATTTCTTTTTGCAGCCACACGTTACTTCTTTGCCTTCATATTTGAAGGATACCACAGATTTTCTGACTAAGATTAATGCAGTGACTTGGCATCCTGACTACTGGCTTGTGGTTATGGATATTGAGTCACTGTATACAAGTATAAATCATGTGGATGGAATAGCTGCAACTAAATACTTTTTAGATAACAGAAATATTGATTTGAAAGATCATAATTGTATGCTTTTAGAAATGATCGAATTGTGTCTGTTGAATAATTTTTTTGTATTCAATCGGGAGATTTACCATCAACTTAGGGGTGTGGCTATGGGGGCATGCTTCTCCCCCAGTTATGCATGCTTGCATGTTGGCTGGTGGGAGAGGTGTGTCCTCATGACCACGCATGGGGAATGGTATAAACATATCGTACACTATTGGCGATACATAGACGACATCTTCTTGATCTGGAGTGGTTCTAAAGAGTTAGCTATTGATTTTGTGAAAGCTATTAACATCAATAGACTTAATCTTAAGTTTAATGCTATCATTGATAACTCCAGTATTGAGTTTCTAGATGTTTTAGTCTATATTAGTGAAGATTTGTTACACACTAGGCTTCATCGCAAGTCAACTGCAGGAAACTCCATTTTACATGCTGCGAGCTCCCACCCACACCATTTAATTAAAAGCATACCATATGGTGAATTTCTGCGTATTCGCAGAATTTGCAGTGTTGAAGCGGTTTCCAAACAATGCCAGCAGGAAGCATTCTGTCGGTTTGTAGATCGAGGATATAAAAAAACCCACTTGAACCAAGCCTTGATAAAAGCTAATAATCAATCTAGAGAAGTTTTATTGCAGCCTAAGCAGACTAGAATTACTGGTATAGATGAGGTTTCTGATGCTGACAAATCTATTATCCGTTTGATTACAACTTTCAGCCAACAAGAACAAAAAATTCGTAAGATTATTTATTCAGAATGGCCCATTTTACTAACAGACATCACTTTAGGTTCTATTCTTCCAGCATTACCATCTATTACCTTTAGAAGGGCACCTTCGATGAGAGATGCATTAGTTAGGCCGATGCCCGAAGTGCAATTGAGGAGCACTTGGCTCAACAAATTGGGTTTTTATAAATGTAATTCTTGTCGTGCTTGCACTTTTGCTACGAATGCAACTCACTATAGGACAGCCTTCAGTGACAAAGATATGGAAATTAAGGAACATCTTACATGTCGTACGGATTTTGCAATTTATAAACTTAGGTGTACTTGTGGGCTTGAATACATAGGGAGCACTAAGCTCCCTGTACATAAACGTATTTTACAGCATATACGAGCCATTGTTAACTCAGATCCTAACTATCCAGTCGCCAGGCATTTTAAATTAGTCCATCGTAATCAACTGAAAGATCTCCAATATACTGTATTAGGGGCTGTTCCCATCCCCGGACGGGGAGGGAACCGTGAGAAAATGCTAAGACAACGAGAATCTCATTTTATATTAGCCCTCGATACTCGTATGCCGAATGGCCTTAATATGAGTGAAGATCTTCATAATTTCCTCTAGTTGATTTACAGAATAAGGTTTGTTATCAAGTGTTTCATTTTAGTCTGTAGCCCTACTAGTACTTGCATTTTTTTCTTCAAATGATATTGTTACCCATCTTTATAGAAGTTGTCACTTTTTATCATGTATTTTATTGTATTCTCTTACATTGACATTGTGTATTGGTGGTACTTTTTAAGGTTCTGTGATTTTTATAACTTTATTGGCACTTGCACTTTACTATCATTGAGGCTTCAATGATTTTTTAAGCTGCTATTGCTATTACAGTCTGCACAGCACTCTTTTGCACTTTTCTGTCGCACCTTGCACTTTACATTGTTATTTAAGAGTACAGACGTTGTTTACATTCTGTATAACGATATAGGCATATGGCTAGGGTGTAATTGACCAACGATGGGAGTGTACTTTGACAGCTACCATCATTTATTACTATGAGGAGATTAGTAGACTGAACTTGCACTTGCATTGTACTTTCTATGGATCAATAGGTATATACTTCTCCTGTGTTTGAATCTATGCATCTGTATTATCAGCTACTGATAGCTTATTGTGTTGAACATCAAGGAATATTTACATGATGCACTGTTTATTCTATTTTATTGTTCTACCTGTTAGTAGGTTTGTCAGTCCTTAATACACCATTTGACCTTGCCTATTTTTGCCAACTTTTGCCTATTTTTATATTCAGAATTTTAACACTATTTGTTGCAGTATGTTAAGTGAGTTGAACATCTGTGATTGACATATTACCAGTTTTTGTCTATTTAATTGATGTATTTATACGCTATTTTGGATAAATCATGCTTAGTATTTTTCATATATTTTTAACATTGTAGCACTGTCCTTTGTTATCATGGATATATTGAAATTATCTAATGTCTAGGCTTTTTTCTTCAAATTATGACTAAATATTGGTTTTTTTGTATTTTTTAACACTTTGCTCTTATCATACGAACATGAGTCTGTCTTCTATATTCACATATTTGGTGTGGCTATGTTTCTAGCCAATCGTGCACGCTTTTGTTGGGTCTGTCTCTTTTATAAAAAGTTTCCCGAAAATGAAGCGCGTCATGTGATCAAGCTCGCTGTGTCGAGTGAAACGCGTCATGGCAGGCACTATGCCTGTGTTTATTCATGGAATAATTGGAAATAAACTGCACTGTTTTTCCACGACATCAGTCTGAAGTAGCTTTCTTCAGAGTATTTGTTGAGGTCCGTGCCTGCTGGTTCTGCCGGGGATAGGCAGACAGGATTCTGGTGTGTGAATATATATATATATATATATATTAACTTGTTTCTTGATTTGCCAATAACTTTGGCGCCGTCAGCTGCTGTTTTATAAATTTTGGAGTGATCCATCAAACGAGGGCTGAGACAAAGGGGGGTCCCAAAACACTTTTTCTCCATGTTAATTTCCCTAAGAAAAAATAGTTGTAGTTAGGACCTAGTTTCCATAGGCAAAGCATTTTTTGACTTGGCTATAACTTTGGCGTTGTTTGACCAATCTGCATGAAATTTTGCCATTTTTA
The DNA here is from genome assembly GCA_963921515.1 of Calotriton arnoldi. Classification (NCBI taxonomy): domain Eukaryota; kingdom Metazoa; phylum Chordata; class Amphibia; order Caudata; family Salamandridae; genus Calotriton; species Calotriton arnoldi. Next base: position 71,189 of record CAWUFW010023097.1, on the reverse strand, counting down.
CTATTGATTGGGAAAGTTTGGGGGTGATATATATATATATATTCACTGAAAAAACCATAGGTTTCAGGGACGTTATAGTTAGAATTTAGCATTTAAAAAACCTTAGAAATTCACTGAAAAAACCATAGGTTTCAGGGACGTTATAGTTAGTTGGACATTTCACTCGTACAAAACCAGAGAAATTCGGCCGTTATAGTTAGTAGACATAACTATAAATTGTGCCCCCGCAATGCACTGCTGACGTCACATATTACATCACTCATGACATGGTCAGTGACATCACTCATGACATCACTCATGACATCTCAAATAGCATCACTGATGACATCACTGATGACATCATCCAGTGAATGTGTGTTTCTTTAAAGTTTAAATATCTTTTATATATATATATATGCCAAGGTGTATTGAAGAATGAGTGGGTGTATAAGTGTCTGAATGGATGATTTAGTAGGTGCGTGACTGATTGTATAAGTGACTGATTAAGCGTATCTTACTGAATGTATGGGTTAGTGAGTAAACTGTGTAAATGTCTGTATCAGTCTGTCAGTTGGTGTATAAGTGGCTGCATGGGTTGGTGAGTAGCTAGATGACTGTCTATATGGGTTATTGATTGGTTGCTAACATGCAGCTCCCCTTGCTCAAAAGCAATCTGCTTTGCTTCGTTGAGCGAGAGCAGGTTTTCCTGCTCTCGCTTCAATGAAGCAAAGCAGAGTTTACTGGCTCCCGCCCTGCCATAGCAAACAGCAATGTCCCGGGGGTGGGCACCCCAGGACATTGCAGGAGCCAGCCCTGGGGGGTGGCGGTCCCCAGGGCCATCAAAGGCTCCAGGAGGGGGGCCGCGCGGCCCCCCTCCCTTCTTTTCTAAAGCCCCAGGGAGGTGGTGGTCCCCGGGGCTGGGGGTCCGTAACGGACCCCCATATTTGAATATTTGGTGCCCCAGGGAGGTGGTGGTCCCCGGGGCATGTGGGGGGGCTTGAGCCCCCCACAGACATTTTTTAAAAATACAAACAGAGCCCCGGGGAGGTGGCAGTCCCCGGGGCTGCAGGGGGCCACGTGCCCCCCGCGTTACTTGGCAAAGCGCCAGGGAGGTGGTGGTCCCCGGGGCATGTGGGGGGGTCGAGCCCCCCACACACATTTTAATTATTATAGATATGAGCCCCGGGAGGTGGTGGTCCCCGGGGCTGCGGGGGGGCTGCGTGCGCCCCGCAAACCATCAATGAAGCCCCAGGGAGGTGGCGGCCCCCGCTATATAATTTGTGCATGCCCCCGGGACCTGGCCCACCCGGAGGCTTAACAATAACGAAGCGCGGGAGACCGCGCTTCGTTTTTTTTAATTTTCGCGGCAGGATTCGCGACCCCAATGCAAATTCTGCCGTTTAAAAAGAAAAAAAATCCTTTTTTTGGCCCTGGGGGTCCTTGTGGGACCCCCTGAGCAGGCCTAGGGGGTCAGGGTGTTTCTACCCTGCCCCCTTTTCTTCTTTTTCAACCTTTTTTCCACTCTTTTCTTGTGACTCGGTTACCGAGTCACAAGATGGCTGCCAACACTTCCTGGTTTGGAGTGTTGGCAGCCAATCAGAGTGAAGCTCGTGCATGGGAGGGTTCGAGAAACCTCCTCGGTGCTCAGATATCGATATTTTTCTTTTTTAAATTTCTCAGGAACTACTGAACGGATTTACACCATTTAAAAAAATGTCTCTTTCTGAACCAAGGGCTACCTTTTTGCCTAATTTGGTCTAATTCCGTTCAGCAGTTCGGGCTGTAGCCTGTTCCAATTTTTCCTATGGAAATTAACATGGGGGAAACGCGTTTTGGGACCCCACTTTTTTCTCGGCCCCCGCTTGACGAATCACCCAGAAACCTTCAAGACAGGAGCTGACCAGAGCGGGCCATTAGTTTTGAAAATTTCGAGAAGATTCGTCAACTGGGGCCAAAGATATTGGCAAATCAAAAAACGCTTTTCCTATGGAAAATAGGTCCTAACTATAACTACCTACTGGCGACCGCCAGTAGGTAATATATATATGTGCGGAGCGATTCGCCAGGACTACGAGGCCCAGCAATCCTTGCTACTTCTATGGATGGCCCATATAGGGCGGGTTTACCTGTATAAATTAAGGGAGTGGTCCTGCAAGCACAGATCTTCACCTGCGTCCACGCCTCTGAGGAAGGAGGTTTTTACTTTGAAACGCATCAGGCGGGGAGGACGCCGTGAACTGTTGATGCATTTGGTGACACTGGTCCTGTTGTACTAATAAAGGTTCTTCAACCTGCACGGCGTCAGAGTGCTTCCCACCGGAGGGTAACCTTGAGCAGATATATTTGGCGGCAGCCCAGTCGCCGGGAGTGCACCACCCCGGAACGGGGGGCCATCGGATCTGGCGATTTCTGGGTCCTGAGTGTTGGAGACGCTGTAATAGATTTAAATGGGACACGTGTTCACCGAGGCCCATCTGTGGGCTTGTAATTTTTGCGGCAGTGTTTAAAGATGTGCAGAGCGATTCGCCAGGACTACGAGGCCCAGCAATCCTTGCTACGTCTATGGACGGCCCATATAGGGCGGGTTTACCTGTATAAATTAAGGGAGTGGTCCTGGAAGCACAGATCTTCATCTGCGTCCACGCCTCTGAGGAAGGAGGTTTTTACTTCGAAACGCGTCAGGCGGGGAGGACGCTGTGAACTGTTGATGCATTTGGTGACACTGGTCCTGTTGTACTAATAAAGGTTCTTCAACCTGCATGGCGTCAGAGTGCTTCCCACCGGAGGGTAACCTTGAGCAGATATATTTGGCGGCAGCCCAGTCGCCGGGAGTGCACCACCCCGGAACGGGGGGCCATCGGATCTGGCGATTTCTGGGTCCTGAGTGTTGGAGACGCTGTAATAGATTTAAATGGGACACGTGTTCACCGAGGCCCATCTGTGGGCTTGTAATTTTTGCGGCAGTGTTTAAAGATGTGCGGAGCGATTCGCCAGGACTACGAGGCCCAGCAATCCTTGCTACGTCTATGGACGGCCCATATAGGGCGGGTTTACCTGTATAAATTAAGGGAGTGGTCCTGCAAGCACAGATCTTCACCTGCGTCCACGCCTCTGAGGAAGGAGGTTTTTACTTCGAAACGCGTCAGGCGGGGAGGACGCCGTGAACTGTTGATGCATTTGGTGACACTGGTCCTGTTGTACTAATAAAGGTTCTTCAACCTGCACGGCGTCAGAGTGCTTCCCACCGGAGGGTAACCTTGAGCAGATATATATATATATATATATAAGCTGGGAAGGGGGAAAAGGTCAGGAAATCTCCCAAACATCCAGGCAGCAATTGCTTCTTAGACCGCATTGACAGCCTGTTAAGATAATGCGAAGCCATCCTAGACGTTGAACCAGCCACCTCTCTATGCACCTCTGCTGGCCAATCCTCCTCCAGTACCACCAGCCCCAGTGGCTTACCAGCCATCCCAGCCATGTTTAGGAGATCACTTTCCAAGGGGACCCCTTTAAGCAATCAGGGGTCACATTCCACACTGTGAGGGTCCACCCTCCTCCCCCTAATCCCCCCTGTAGTCCAACATCACAGCCAGAACCCACCATTCTATGTGCCAACAGGTTCACCCCCCTTCTGGACCTGTCCGATGATCCTAGGGACGACACTCCCCAACAGCTCTCTGAGATTCCTGAAGAGACCACACCTGCATTTAACATAGACCCTCAGAACCTGAGCACTCATCGGCTCATTAATGATCTCAGGGCCGAAGTAGGGATCATGAGATCAATGATTGATGGTCTCACAACGCTAGTCAAACTGCTACTGCAGAATGGCCCACGACCCCCATTGCTTGCCGAACCCACCCTGGGAGCAGGCACTCAACCCACTCACAACTACCCCATGTCACATCGGCCAACCACATACCAAAGGGACCCCCCCAACATGGGTGCCCCCAGCTACACCCTGTTACCATCCCATGCACCCAAGCACAACCCAAACCCGCTGCCAATAGAGTCAACTATCCCCCTAAACCAATGGATGTGCATGGTCCCCCCAATAACCTTGGGATCAGTAATACTAACACGCACCAGGGGCCCTCACTGTTATACCATGGCAGGAACCAGCCAACATCACCAGTCCCCCAGAGCCTGCAACCCGCCTGGAAAATGTTTATGGTTAATGTCCCAAAACTTGGTAGAAGAATGGGGTATGAGGGGGAAGACTCCTTGATCAACAAAGCGATCCACTGGACACGTCACGTCAGGGGATGCCGTTCTGTGATCCATGATGACATCATAAGGGCTTGAAGATGCACCTTTCCTGCCCAACCTTTCAATTGCATTGAACTTACACTCAAAGGGATAGATCTGGCTGAAAATCTCCTTGCCCTAGAATATCGAACTTGCTTCCCTGACGCCTCCCTAATCCAGTTTAAACGCTCTATACCCCACGAACAGAGTAAGCCCATCCCGCCTCTACCCCTGAGCGGACCCCTTAGATGTTCCCACTTAGAATCTAATGATTGACTCTCAAGGGAAGAACACCAGCATTCCAGGCCACGGTCTACACCCTCCACTCATGCAGATAACCGCCCAAGCACTGAGGTCCTACAGAAGTCACTTTACACAAGGAAGGATGGACTTCTGCCAGAAGTAGATGCGAGTAGCGCCTCGACCAATCTCAGCGGGTTGGTTTCCAGTACGAACCGCAACTCTCAAGCACCAACCCAGGCTCCCATTAACCATTGCCCTTTCAACCCAAATGCTGCATTGTCGCTTAGCCTTGATTCCCACCGACAGCTTAGGGTAATATCCTGGAATGTGGCAGGGCTAAACAGCAAACTGTCACTCCCTCACTGGAATGACCTAATCGAGGGATATGACATTTGTATTTTTCAGAGACCTGGAGTCTGGTCTTCCTATTCAACTCTGGTTATGCATGCTACTGTTCACCCGCAACCACAATAGGGAGAGGGCATCTGGCAGGGGGGCTGATCATCTGGGTGGGCATTGCTTTGGGATGCGAGATCACCCTCCACCCAAGCCCTAGTCCAGATATCCTGGGGATCCGCATCTAGGGATCCATGGGGGGAGATCCTATTGATTGGTTCAACGTCTATGTGAGGGGGAACAAAGGGAGTAGACTTTCTCCCATTCTCACCCAATTGGAAGAGAACCTAGCTAGATGTCCAACTCACTCTAGATTAATAGTAGCAGGTGACTTCAATAGCACTTTCGAGCCTCTCAACAAAGAAGACCTAACAGGGACCTTAAATGAGCTGTGCCCTCCCTAGACCTCTCCCCAGTCAAACAAGCATTGGCAATGCCAATCGGTCTCGCCATTAGGATCTTATATGTATTGCCTGCCGATCACATAATCTCACCGTGCCTGAATGTGCCCTTGTGTAACGTAACCGGAGCTCATGTAAAGCGCTCCAATACCTTCAGGTAGAGTTCGCGCTATAGAAATCTGCATTAAAAAAAAACACTGTGCCAGCCTGCCTCAAGCGCTCCTCCCAAGCAGCCCTGCCTGCCGATCACATAATCTCCCCGTGCCTGAATGTGCCCTTGTGTAACGTAACCGGAGCTCATGTAAAGCGCTTCAATACCTTCAGGTAGAGTTCTCGCTACAGAAATCTGCATAAAAAAAAATAAAACACCGTGCCAGCCTGCCTCAAGCGCTGCTCCCGAGCAGCCCTGCCTGCCGATCACATAATCTCCCCATGCCTGAATGTGCCCTTTTGTAACGTAACCAGAGCTCATGTAAAGCGCTCCAATACCTTCAGGTAGAGTTCGCGCTATAGAAATCTGCATAAAAAAAAATAAAACACCGTGCCAGCCTGCCTCAAGCGCTCCTCCCGGGCAGCCCTGCCTGCCGATCACATAATCTCCCCGTGCCTGAATGTGCCCTTGTGTAACGTAACCGGAGCTCATGTAAAGCGCTCTAATACCTTCAGATAGAGTTAGCGCTATAGAAATCTGCATTAAAAAAATAAAACACCATGCCAGCCCGCTTTCTCTAACCCTGGGCGCAGTAGTATGCTACGCTCACGGAGCATGCGTAGTTTGTGCTACTACGCAAATTGCACGTAGCACAGTGCATAAACTGTGCTAATTGACGTAGCATAGCAGCAAAATCATCAATACCTACAAATGCTTTGATAAAGCAATTTTACATGCTAAAAAGCATATAACCAATTCACAAAAATGAACTCTGATAATGAAAATATCAGGCAATGAGAGAGGTGATTATTTTGGGGTCCCCCTAACCTAGGGGAGGACCAAGCAGATGCCTTGAACACAAAACGCATATCATGCTGAATGATTCAGTGGTGGTCCCTTCCTCCTAGGACCACCCCAAGCACAGTTATGGGCAAAAATACAATCCCAACTAAAGGCCCTGCAAAGCATTATGGGACGAGATTAGCAGTGGGCAGTGAATATATTTTAGTGTCCAATATCAAAATAATTCTACAAAGAGCTGCAGTTCAACTAGTCGTTACTAGATGTCCCTCACGAGTCAAATGCAAAAGCATTGAAATTATTAATACATCAAGCTGCAGTTCCACTAGTCGTTACTAGATGTCCCTCACGAGTCAAATGCAAAAGCATTGAAACCCTTTCATGAAGTCCTATTGCATTGTAAATAAAACTGCGGTCGTCGAAGAAGGCAGGAACAGGAGTGGATGGGGGGGTTGTGGTTGGCAGAGAAGTGACGGACTGGGGAGGGAACGGGGGAGGCAGGAGAACAAAACAGTTTTAAAAGTAAAGGGGCCGATAGCTATGGAAGGAGAAAAATGACGACATGGCCGTCAGGAGGCGGGATTAAGTTGAGGAAAACAAATCAGATTGCAGCATTTAGGAATTCGGCCAATCAAAAAGATAGGCGGAAAGTGGGCGAAGCTTCCCCCACTATACTGTATACAGCATCTCTCGACGAGACAGCGCATGCGCTGCCTAGGCGAGACCTAAAAATGGACACAGATGGTGCTCCAACTCAATGCCCTTAACGTCGAGTACAGCCTGAGGGCTGTAAATGGAAGAATTATTTCGGACAGGCAGGGTGCGAATACGTACAACAGAGTTAATTGCCCATCCCGTATTCACTACATCCTCCTTGATGTGAGGCTCTGGAGAGATCTGGTCGATATGAATGTGGGTGCTACAACAGACAGCGACAACAATCCCCTCTGCCTCAGCATGAATCCCCTGTGGGAAGCCTCCTATCACCCTAAGAGTAACTTACCCCCAACTTACACCAAGGAGATCTATCCCTCTAACAACAGGTGATCTCTCAAATGGCGAAAGGTGGTTCTGCAAGACAATAAGATCAAGGGCATACAGCATGATCTGACAGTTGGCACCCTCAAGCTCCAGTCTTTGGACAAAAGCAAAAACGGAGTGGCCGATGTAGTCACGGCCCACTCTCAAACTTTTGACCGACTCAGTTCCTATTTTGTAGCTCCAAGGTCAGATCAAAAGCCTAGCATCTCACCAGGAGGAGTGTACTCGTGGTACACAAAGGATTGCAGACGCGAGCGCTCGATCTTAGCCTCAGCCATCAAAGCTAAGAACTGATCCCTAATTAAAGCTTCAAGGAAGCGCTACAAGGAAACTTTGCGTTCTGCAAAAAAGGCATGGGATGAATCCCGTTGGCAGCAACTCAAGGAAGCAAGTGCAGAGAAGGACATCAAGTCATTCTGGTCCTTAGTCACCTGGGGCAGTAGTTCAGGGGTTCAATCATCCCCCAATCATATCACCAGCCAGGAATGGTACAACCACTTCTGGAAGCTCTACACAACCTCTGGGGACACGCCTGCAGTGTAGGTGGCTGTTTTTCGTAGCCAACCTTCGGATGATGAATTCTTTACCTTGGGCGAAATAGAGGCCGCAATCGGTCGAATAGTACCGTCCAAAGCTGCAGGGCCAGATGATATCCCCGGGGGATCTATTCCTAGCTGATATCCCAAGTTGGGCCCGCTATATTTTACTTTTGTCAAATACAATAGCTAGCGGTGCCCCAGTCCCTGGGTCCTGGTAGGGCGCAGAGATGGTCCCAATCTATAACAAGCATTTGCAATGCAATAGGACTCGCATTTACGCGAGACCGATTGCATTGCAAACGGGAGTGCGGGCGGGGGGGCAGGAGGGTGAGAAGGCACGAACAACGGGAGTGCGGGAGGGTGGGGGGGCGGGAAGGCATGGGAAGAAAATAGTGCTCACAATCTAAATAACACATACCATGCAACACTCGAAGTAAAGGGGCCAGTAGTCATGGAAGGATACAAATGACGACATGGCCGTCATAAGGAGGGACTAACAGCCTATAAACCAATCGGAAGGCAGCATTTAAAAAGGACAAAGACACAAGCCAATGAAAAAGATGGGTGGGGGAGTGGGCAGAGCTTCCACTCCATACTCCTTTACTGCATGCCTCGCAGCACGAGCAGCGCAGGCGCGCTGCCACTATAGGCTCGACCTAAAAAAGGAGATAGAGAGGAACCTTCAAACTAAAGGACCATTAGCCTGATCGACGCCCTCCAAAAGGTCTTCTGTAGAGCCCTCCTGCAGAAGATCCAGTTGTGGGCAGACGATAATGCAATCTTATTCCCCAAAACCAGGCTGGCTTTAGGGTGAAGACGGGGACCATCGATCAGGCATTCCGCCTTCTACTTCTCTGTTGGAAAGTGGTAGTGATCAGCAAGCGCAGTCTCTACTTAGCCCATATCGATTTAAATAATGCCTTTGATTTAGTCCCCAGGCACAAACTTTGGCTCGCACATAAAGACATGGGCATCCCGCTACCCATTCTTAACCTGGTAGTTCAGCTGCATGAAGGGAATTACACCCATATCAGATGGAGGGTGCAGGGTCAACTGACCGAGCGCATTCCAGTCAGCAGGGGAGTTCAACAAGGCTGTGTTCTGGCTCCCACCCTATTCTCCCTGTACATGAACGGAGTGGTCATCTTTCTGCAACAAGAACCAGCCGATGCACCAACCTTGGGGGGGGCAAGTTGCCAACTCTTCTGTTTGCAGATGACACACTGCTGGTGTTGAAAACCCCGGCAGGGTTGCAGCTCCTACTTAATAGATTCCACCTCTTCTGCAACACTAGGGGTCTGGTCATTAACACCTCAAAAACTAAATTTAAGGCCTTTAACCCCCACAAGTCTTCCAAAGACAGCCCAATGTTCGGAGGGACCTACTTGGAAAGAGTTGGCACTTTTGATTATCTCAGTGTCCGACTTTCAGACAAAATGTCGTGGAAGCCTCACCTAACTAAGATGCTATTGGGCCAAAAGCAAGTAACGGGGTCCGTAGGAAAGGAACATCGCTCTTCACACAGCAGACCTATAGCTCAAGCTCTTCAGGTCTATGATTCAAAAGCAGTCAGCACAGCTCTGTATGGAGCAAAGCTGTGGGGATTCAATAAGATTCCCGATCTCTGCAGATCTGAGCACAAATTCCTAAGGGACCTTGTGATGCTGCACCAAAGCACCCCGCTTACCCCCCTAATGCTTGATATGGGCAGGCGCTCCATTGGCGCTATAGCGAGGCTCTGCCAGCTGCTTTTCTGGGCTCGCATTAGGCGGACCCCGGAGCTCCTGCCTTATGCGGAAGTCTTATCTGAGGTTATCCGGATAGACACGAGCAATAAGGTAGGCTAGATCACAAATGCCAGGAAACTGATGTCTGAACTAGGGCTTTAAGCCCAATGGGCCAAACAAGATCCACCCTGAAAAGAAGTGCTCAAACAACATTATTGGGAATGGGTAGAAGAGCAAGAATCCAACAAACCCAATCTGGGGAAACTTACCACAGAATTTCACCTCCACAAACAAACTAGATATCTGGAGCCCTACCTAGACATAATTCAGGTCCCTCGAGACAGGATGTTATACATCCATTTAGGCTTGGCACACTCCCTGTCTGTGAGGTAACAGCAAACTGGCACCCACGCGACCCAACCCCAAGCGATTGCCCAAGCTGCAAGGACCCAGTGGAGTCCGTTGCTCATGTCATGTTTGTCTGCCAGGCTTATGCCAAACCCAGGTCCAAATGGCTAAAACCAATCAGCCGGCAACTGGGCACAAGGAACCATCGGGACGCCTTGCGCATTTTAAAATCAGATTCTAGACCACTCTTTGCCTGTGGAGTGGCCAAGTTTTTAAGTCACGCATGTGTTATAAGGAGGAAGGCTCAGATAGGAACGTCACAGTATCCAGCAGGATGACTTTCATACACAGCTGCTCAAGGACTCATAGGATGGTAGTTCATGTCTCATTCAATTGCTATGCACATGCACTTTATTGTATATAATCACTCTGGAATTCTGTCTTGAGGGGGTTGAAAAAGCAATTAAAAGGACTGTTGGGCATTGCGTATTAGGTCCAACCTAAGAGGTCCCAAGTGTGAAAATACCGTGACGCTCTTCCTTCCCCTCCCACACTGTTTTAAGTACATGTTATTATTGTAATGTTGTGCCAATTGTCTTTTAACACTGATCTGCTGAATTTTATATTGCTCTTTCGCTGTAGCTGTGAAACATAATGAATAATTTGTTTGTATGTTATTGTAACAAGCTGCTGCATGAACTGTCTATTTTTATACTTCTTCTTTTATTATAATTGGCGCTTTTTATAGCTTTTATGACACGAGTTGTCAAAATAAAGCTTATACAACAACAGTATATATAGTTAGGACCTAGTTTCCATAGGAAAAGCATTTTTTGTTTTCCCAATAACTTTGGCACCGTTTGACGAATTCTCGCGAAATTTCAAAGCTAGTGGGGCGCTCCGGTCAGCTCCTGTCTTTAAAGTTTCGGGGTGATTCGTCAAGCGGGGGCTGAGATAAAAGGGGGGTCCCAAAACGCGTTTTCCCCATGTTATTTTCCATAGGAGACTTTAGACAATGCTACAACCCGAACTGCTGAACGGAATGACACCAAATTCGGCAAAAAGGTAGCCCTTGGTTCAGAAAGAGCCCTTTTTGTTAAATGGTGTTAATCCGTTCAGTAGTTGCTGAGAAATTAGAAAAAGAAAAAATATCGATATCTTGGGCAGCGACGGGTTCGCGAACCCTCCCGAGCACGAGCTTCACTGTGGCTGCCAACACTCCAAACCAGGAAGTGTTGGCAGCCATCTTGTGACTCGGTAGAACCAAGTCACAAGAAAACAGTGAAACACAGTGAAAAAACAAGAAAAGGGGGCAGGGTACAGACCCCCTGACCCCCTAGGCCTGCTAATGAAAAAAGCCCCAGGGCCAAAGAAAGCATTTTTTTTTTTTTAATCGGTCGAATTCGCGCTGGGTGCGCGAATCCGGCTGAAAAAATGTAAAAAAAACAAAGCGCGGACTCCCGCGCTTTGTTATTTTTAAGCCCCCGGGTGGGCCAGGTCCTGGGGGCAATGCCAAAATGTATAGCGGAGGCCCACGGGGGCCCCCGCAGCCCTGGGCACCGCCACCTCCCCGGGGCTTTTTTCATTATTTATGGGGGCACGCAGCCCCCCCGGAGCCCTGGGGACCACCACCTCCCCGGGGCTCTCCTGTTTTTTTAAACAAAACTTATGTGTGGGGGGGCTCCAGCCCCCCCACACGCCCCGGGGACCAACACCTTCCCGGGGCTTTGCCAATAAAAACGCCGGGGGGCATGCAGCACCGGGGACCGCCACCTCCCCGGGGCTCTCAATTTTTTTTAAAAAGAACCTGTGTGGTGGGGCTCGAGCCCCCCCACACGCCCCGGGGACCACCACCGCCCCGGGGCTTTGCCAATAAAAACGCCGGGGGACACGCAGCCCCGGGGACCGCCACCTCCCCGGGGCTCTCAATTTTTTAAAAAAAAGAACCTGTGTGGTGGGGCTCGAGCCCCCCCACACGCTCCGGGGACCACCACCTCCCCGGGGCTTTGCCCTGGAAGGGAGGGGGGCCGTGTGGCCCCCCTCCTAGAGCCCTTGATGGCCCTGGGGACCGCCACCCCCCAGGGCCAGCTCCTGCAGTGTCCCGGGGTGCCCACCCCCGGGACACTGCTGTTTGCTATGGCAGGGTGGGAGCCATGTGGCTCCCGCCCTGCCATAGCAAACTCTGCTTTGCTTCAATGAAGCGGTGGGGGAGCGACCCCTGACCTTGACTGGTAGGTCGCTCCCCCACCACACAGCTCCGTCTGTGTGCCCTGCTGCTGCCCCTGATTGTGCTCGTTTTTTCCTTCTGTGCCCCCTTGCTGCCCTGATTGTGCTAGTTTTTTTCCTTTCTGTGCCCCCTTGCTGCCCTGATTGTGCTCGTTTTTCCTTTCTGTGCCCCCTTGCTGCCCTGATTGTGCTCGTTTTTTCCTTTCTGTGCCCCCTTGCTGCCCTGATTGTGCTAGTTTTTTCCTTTCTGTGCCCCCTTGCTGCCCTGATTGTGCTCGTTTTTCCTTTCTGTCCCTTGCTGCTCTGATTGTGCTCGTTTTTTTCCTTTCTGTGCCCCCTTGCTGCCCTGATTGTGCTCGTTTTTTTCCTTTCTGTGCCCCCTTGCTGCCCTGATTGTGCTCGTTTTTTCCTTTCTGTGCCCCCTTGCTGCCCTGATTGTGCTCGTTTTTCCTTTCTATGCCCCCTTGCTGCCCTGATTGTGCTCGTTTTTCCTTTCTGTGCCCCCTTGCTGCCCTGATTGTGCTAGTTTTTTTCCTTTCTGTGCCCCCTTGCTGCCCTGATTGTGCTCGTTTTTTCCTTTCTGTGCCCCCTTGCTGCCCTGATTGTGCTCGTTTTTCCTTTCTGTGCCCCTTGCTGCCCTGATTGTGCTCGTTTTTCCTTTCTGTGCCCCCTTGCTGCCCTGATTGTGCTAGTTTTTTTCCTTTCTGTGCCCCCTTGCTGCCCTGATTGTGCTCGTTTTTCCTTTCCGTGCCTGTTTCCCGCCGCTGCGCCCCTGCGGCCCCGCCCCCTCACTGTCCATTCGCTGCCCCATTCCCTGCTCCTCCCTCCCACCTCCCCATTTATGGCGGCCGCTGTGCGGCCGCGCAGCGGACATGCGCAGCGGGCGCGCCGCTGGCCTCCGAAGGCGCGCCTAAGGCAAGCCTGTCTGCGCCCGTCCGCGCCGGGACCGCGCCCAGCGCCAGAACCCCTGGCCCGGGCATCCCCCGCGCCCGCCACATCAACAGACGCCGATACGATGCCAGCACCCTCCACGCACTCAACCCCGGAAAAGATCACGCCTGCTACCTGGCCACCCCGAAGCGCACCCAAGGGCCCTTCACCTGCCGGAACTGCAGCTTCGCCAGCACCCGCCCTGCCAAACCACCGCCCAGGAAAGAACCCAACTACCTCAGATGCAACCTCCTCAACACCCGCTCTGCCCGCAAACACGCCATCGAACTCTGGGACCTTCTCGACTCAACCTCCCCAGACGTCGCATTCCTGACGGAGACCTGGCTGAATCCCGCTTCAGCCCCCGACATCGCCATTGCCATCCCCGGACGGCTACAAGATCACCCGCAGGGACCGCACCAACGGAGTCGGAGGAGGCATCGCCATCGTCCACAGGAACACCCTCAGAGTCTCAACCAACACCGACGACACCCTCAGCACCGCCGAAACACATGCACTTCCAGATCCACACCGATCCCAACACCACCCTCAGAGGAACCCTCATCTACAGACCCCCGGACCCCGACCACAGTTCAGCGATTCTATCGCTGACTTCGTCCAGCACACACGCCATCGCCTCCATGGACTACATCCTCCTCGGGGACCTGAACTTCCACCTCGAGAACAACAAGGACACCAACTCCACCACCCTGATTGACAACCTCGCCACCCTCGGACTCAGACAGCTCGTGACTACACCCACCCACGCCGCCGGCCACACGCTAGACTCCATCTTTTCCGCAAGCCCACACGTCTCCTTCAACCACACCTCCGAACCCCACTGGACTGACCACCACTGCATCCACTTCACCTACAGGAAGCCCACCACGCACCACCGCACCGAACAAATGCCTCGCCGCTGCTGGAGCAGAGTCACCGAAGACCAGCTAACCACAACCCTCGCCCTGAGCCCACCCGCCGAACCCTCCGACCCGACACCGCCGCCCGCAACCTCAGACAGTGGATCGACGACTGCGCCAACACCCTCGCCCCGCTCAAGAATCCGCCCAACAGCCACACCAGCAAGAAAGCCACCTGGTTCACCGAAGACCTCCAGGCCTCCAAACGAACATGCCGAAAACTGGAGAAGATCTGGCTCCACGAACGGACAGCGGACAGCTACGCCGCCCACAAGAGCGCCACCCGCAGTCACCATCACCTCATCAGATCCGCCAAAACGGCCTCACTCAAAGACCGCCTAAACAACAACGCACACAACAGCAAAGAGCTCTTCAACATCGTGAAGGAACTCTCCAACCCCAGCTCCAACACCAACGACATCCCGCCGTCGCGAGACCTATGCGACTCACTGGCCACCTTCTTCCACCGCAAAATCGCCGACATCCACGACAGCTTCAACACCACGACCGCCCCGGCAACCACCGAGACCACTGCCCCCACAACCACCAACCGCCTGCTCTCCTGGACCAACATCAACGACGAGGACACCAGCGAGATCATGAACACCATCCACTCCGGCTCACCGCTAGACCCGTGCCCTCACCACGTCTTCAACAAAGCCAGTACAGCCATCGCGCCCCATCTCCGGAAAATAATCAACATCTCCTTCGAGACAGCAACCTTCCCGGAAAGCTGGAAGCACGCCGAGATCACCGCCTTACTCAAGAAACCCAAGGCAGACCCCAAGGACCTCAAGAACTTCCGACCCATCTCTCTGCTCCCGTTCCCCACGAAGGTCACCGAGAAAATCGTCAACAAACAACTGACCCGCTACCTCGAGGAGAACAACATCCTGGACCCTTCCCAGTCCGGCTTCCGCAGCAACCACAGCACCGAAACCGCCCTCATCGCCGCCACCGATGACATCAGGACCCTGCTAGACAACGGAGAAACAGCAGCCCTCATCCTCCTGGACCTATCAGCCGCCTTCGACACGGTCTGCCACCACACACTACGAACACGCCTTCACGACGCCGGGATCCAAGAGAAGGCCCTGGACTGGACCACATCCTTCCTCTCCGGCAGAACACAAAGCGTCCGCCTCGCCCCTTCCGATCCAAAGCCACCAAGATCATCTGCGGCGTACCCCAAGGCTCCTCCCTCAGCCCAACGCTGTTCAACATCTACATGGCACCCCTCGCCCACGTCGCCCGACAGCACAACCTCAACATCATCTCCTACGCCGACGACACCCAGCTGATCCTCTCCCTCACCAAAGACCCTCACACCGCCAAAGCCCACCTCCACGAAGGAATGAAGGCCGTCGCCGAATGGATGAGTACCAGCCGCCTGAAGCTGAACTCGGACAAGACGGAGGTCCTCATCCTTGGTTCCAACCCTTCAGCATGGGACGACTCCTGGTGGCCGACATCACTGGGAACAGCCCCGACACCCACCGACCACGCACGCAACCTAGGGGTCATCCTCGACCCCACCCTCTCCATGACTAAGCAGGTCAACGCTGTTTCCTCATCCTGCTTCAACACCCTCCGAATGCTCCGCAGGATCTTCAAGTGGATCTCCACCGAAACAAGAAAAACAGTCACCCAGGCCCTCGTCACCAGCAGGCTGGACTACGGAAACGCCCTCTACGCAGGAACGACGGCTAAGCTCCTGAGACGGCTGCAACGCATCCAGAACGCCTCTGCACGTCTTATCCTCGACATCCCCCGACGCAGCCACATCACACCCCACCTGAGAGACCTGCACTGGCTCCCTGTCAACAAGAGGATAACCTTCAAGCTCCTCACCCACGCACACAAAGCACTCCACAACTCCGGACCAGCCTACCTCAACAGACGACTCAGCTTCTACACCCCCACCCGCCAGCTCCGCTCCACCAGCCTCGCCCTCGCCACAGTCCCCCGCATCCGGAAAACGACCGCCGGCGGCAGATCCTTCTCCCACCTCGCCGCCAAGACCTTGAACACCCTCCCCACCAACATTCGGCAGACCCAAGACCTACTGGCCTTCAGAAGACTCCTCAAGACCTGGCTCTTCGATCAGTAGCAGCACCACCCCTCTCTTCCCCCAGCGCCTTGAGACCCTCGCGGGTATGTAGTGCGCTTTATAAGTGACATGATTGATTGATTGATTGAATGAAGCAAAGCAGGATTGCTTTTCCAAAAGGGGAGCTGCATGTCAGCAGCTCCCCGTGTGGAAAAGCAATGCCGGCTCCCGCAGGAGGCGGGGAGCCGGCAGGACCATGGGGGCATTGGGGCTCCCCCCACGGTCCCCAACGGACAGGCCAGGCCCCAGGGGATGGGGTTCCCGGGGCCAGAAGTGGCCCGGGAAGGGGGCCACGTGGCCCCCTCCCCTGTAAAAAATAATAATTAAAAAAAAAAAAACGGACAGGCCGGCCCCGGGGGATAGGGTCCCCGGGGCCATAATTGGCCTGAGGAAGGGGGCCACGTGGCCCCCCTCCCAACAAAAATGAAAAAAGAAAGAGGTTGGCCAGGCCCGGGGGATGGGGTTCCCGGGGCCATAATTGGCCTCTGGAGGGGGGCCACGCAGCCCCCCTCCCGTTTGTTTACATTTTTTAAAAGGGGTCAGGCCCTGGGGGATGGGGTCCCCAGGACCCCAAAAAAAGAAAGAGAAGGGGGGCCACACAGCCCCCTTCTTACAAAAAATAAATTTAAAAAAGCCGGCATCGCGCCGGAGGCCCTGCCCCCTCCCAGCAACACTCTGCAAACGCGTCCCGTGGCGCGTTTTAAGTTGGGGAATTAATTCCCCTTCAATCCTGAGGGTCCCTGGGGGCCAACTAGCCCACCAGGTACCTCCAGTAAGCGCCACAGGGCTGCGTTGCAGAGAGGTGCTCCAAAGCCACGCCCCGTTTTACACCTCTCTGCAACGCAGCTCTGTGGCGCTTACTGGAGGTACCTGGTGGGCTAGTTGGACCCAAGGGACCCTCAGGATTCAAGGGGACTTAATCCCCAACTTAAAATGCGCCATGGGGCACGTTTGCACAGTGGTGAAGGGAGGGGGCGGGGCCTGATGTGACAAGTGTGCAAACGCACTCCGTGGGGCGTTTAAGTCCCCTTGAATCCTGAGGGTCCCTGGGGGCCAACTAGCCCACCAGGTACCTCCAGTAAGCGCTACAGAGTTGCGTTGCAGAGAGGTGTTAAAAGGGGCATGGCCTCGGACCACCTCTCTCCAACGCAGCTCTGTGGCGCTTACTGGAGGTACCTGGTGGGCTCTTTGGCCCCAGGGACCCTCAGGATTCAAGGGACTTAATCCCCCAACTTAAAACGCGCCACGGGGCGCGTTTGCACACTTGTCACATCAGGCCCCACCCCCTCCCTTCACCACTGTGCAAACAGGCCCTCTGGTGCGTTGTAAGTTGGGGGATTAAGTCCCCTTGTATCCTGAGGGTCCCTGGGGGCCAACTAGCCCACCAGGTACCTTCAGTAAGCGCAACAGAGTTGCGTTGCAGAGAGGTGTGAAAAGGGGCGTGGCCTCGGACCACCTCTCTGCAAAGCAGCTCTGTGGCGCTTACTGGAGGTACCTGGAGGGCTAGTTGGCCCACAGGGACCCTCAGGATTCAAGGGGACTTAATCCCCCAACTTACAACGTGCTAGGGGGAACGTTTGCACAGTGGTGTAGGGAAGGGGCGGGCCTGATATAAGAAGTTAGCAATCCTGCTGTGTGGGACTTACTGGTGGTAATAAAAGGGATAGTTGGCCCCCAAGGTTGACGTTGGGGGCTAACTACTCCTCCTGTTACCTCCAGTAAATCCCACACAGTGGGATTGCTAAGAGGTGTTTCTGAGGCCACGCTCACCTTTCTCCACCAATCTGGAAATGCGACTGGTATGTTATAGTTAGAAATTAGCATTTAAAAAACGTTTGAAATTCACTGAAAAAAACCATAGGTTTCAGGGACGTTATAGTTAGAAATTAGCATTTAAAAAACCTTAGAAATTCACTGAAAAAACCATAGGTTTCATTGACGTTATAGTTAGTTGGACATTTCACTCGTACAAAACCAGAGAAATTCCGCCGTTATAGTTAGTTCAGCTACCTATAACTCGCGCCCCCGCAATGCACTGCTGATGACGTCACATATTACATCATTCATGACATGGTCAGTGACATCACTGATGACATCACTGATGACATCTCAAATGACATCATCCACGTGAAAATCTGATGCACCTCCTCACACTCTAATATAACCTTTGATACACCCACTGTAAAATACAGACTACCATTTTCGAAACCATCGACACACCAATATCAGTTACTACATGCGCACTCACTGATTCCTAGGTCTACACACACATCCACTCATTCACCCATACAATCACTCATACATGCAGTCACTCATCAATACAACACTATCATATGCACTCATACACCTATACAGACACTTACACACCGCCACTCATCCATGGAGATACTCACACACCTAGTCAGTCATGCAAAGAATCAATCACACTCCCATTTACTCACCTATACAAATACTAACGCATACTTACTCTCTTATATAATCACTGATACAAGTACACACTCATCCATACAGTCACTCTCACAATCACTGACTCTCACTTACAGTCATCTATATA
Source organism: Calotriton arnoldi (assembly GCA_963921515.1). Taxonomy (NCBI): domain Eukaryota; kingdom Metazoa; phylum Chordata; class Amphibia; order Caudata; family Salamandridae; genus Calotriton; species Calotriton arnoldi. The sequence goes on along the minus strand of CAWUFW010023097.1, from coordinate 52,572 downwards.
CTCCAACTCTCACATACACTGCCTTTTACATATGTAGTTACTTGGACATGTACCACTGAGACATCCATTCACTCACCAACACACCCATACATACACTCACCCACCCGTACAGCTGTTTCCACATGCACTCTTGAACCCATACACCCAGTGAATCAACCACTCACACATCTATGCACAGAGTCACACACCTCCCACCCACCCACACACACACTCAGTCTCCCTTACAAATACTCAGGCAACCAATCAATAACCCATATAGACACTCATGTAGCTACTGACCAACCCATGCAGCAGCTTACACACCAACAGACAGACTGATACAGACATTCACACAGTTTAGTCACTAACCCATGCATTCAGTAAGACACATTTAATCACTCACTTATACAGTCAGTCACGCACCTACTAAATCCTCCATCCAGACACTTATACACCCACTCATTCTTCAATACACCTTGGCATATATATAAAACATATTTAAACTTTAAAGAAACACAGTCACTGGATGATGTCATCAGTGATGTCATCAGTGATGTCATTTGAGATGTCATCAGTGATGTCCTCAGTGATGTCACTGACCATGTCATGAATGATGTAATATGTGACGTCATCAGCAGTGCATTGCGGGGGCGCGAGTTATAGTTAGCTGAACTAATTAACTATAACGGCGGAATTTCTCTGGTTTTGTACGAGTGAAATGTCCAACTAACTATAACGTCAATGAAACCTATGGTTTTTTCAGTGAATTTCTAAGGTTTTTTAAATGCTAATTTCTAACTATAATGTGCCTGAAACCTATGGTTTTTTCAGTGAATATATATATATATATATATATATAACCTACTGGCGGTCACCAGTAGGTAGTTATAGTTAGGACGTTGTTTCTATTCAAAAAGCAATTTTTCTTTTGCCAATATCTTTGGTGCCGTTTGACGAATCTTCGTGAAATTTTCAAAACGAATGGCCCGCTCACTTCAGCTCCTGTCTTGAAAGTTTTGGGGTGATTCGTGAAGCGGGGGACGAGGAAAAAGGGGTGTCCCAAAACAAGTTTTCTCCATGTTAATTTCCATAGGAAACTTTAGACAAGGCTACAGCCTGAACTGCTGAACGGAATTACACCAAATTTAGTAAAAAGGTAGCTCTTGGTTCAGAAAGCGACCTTTTTTTTTTAAATGGTGTAAATCGGTTCAGTAGTTCCTGAGAAATTCATATATAAAAAATATTAGTATCTGGTGACAGCGGTGGATCAGCGAACCCTCCCGATCACGAGCTTGACACTTCAAACCAGGAAGTGTTGGAAGCCATCTTGTGACTTGGTTGAACCGAGTCACAATTTTATTTTTTTTAAACAAGAAAAGGGGTCAGGGTAGGAATACCCTGACACCCTAGGCCTGCTCAGGGGGTCCCACAGGGACCCCGAATTTTCAGTGGGATTTGCGTAGGGTCCACGAATCCGGCAGAAAATTTTAAAAAAATCAAAGTGTGGGCTCCCGCGCTTCATTGTTCGTTATGTAGCGGGGGCCCCTGCTGCCCCGGGGACCGCCACCTCCCTAGGGCAATACTCATTTAAATGCGGGGGCACGCACCCCCCGCAGCCCCATGGACCGTCACCTCCCCATGGCTTTATTTTATAAAAAAAAATGTGTGGGGGGGCTCTTGCCCCCCCCATGCAGCCCCGGAGACTGCCACCTCCCTGGGGCGATAATTATTAAATGTGGGGGGTACGCGCCCCCCCTGCAGCCCTGGGGACCACCACCTCCCTGGTGCTTGCTTTATCAAATTCAGGGGGGGTTACGCGCCCCTCCAACCCCGGGGACCGCCACCTCCACGGGGATGAATTTAAAATTATAGTGTTGGGGGGCTTGAGCCCCCCCACACTGCCCCGGGGACCACCACCTCCCCGGGGCACTAACTATGTAAATGCAGGGGCAGTAGCGGCCCGCTGTGCCTGTGGACCACCACCTCCCAGGGGCTTTACATCTGTTGGGAGGGGGGCCACACAGCCTCCCTCCAGGAGCCCTCCATGGCCCTGAGGACCGCCACCCCCCAGGGCCAGTTCCAGCAATGTCCTGGGGTGCCCACACCCGGGACACTGCAGTTTTCTATGGCAGGGTGGGAGTAGTGCTCCCACCCTGCCATAGCAAAGTCTGCTTCGCTTCATGGAAGCGAGAGCAGGAAAACTGCTCTCGCTTACATGAAGCGAAGCAGAATTGCTTTTGGGCAAAGGGAGCTGCATGTTTGCAGCTCCCTTTGTCCAAAAGCAATGCCGGCTCCCATATGAGGCGGGGAGCCGGCAGGGATCGAGGGGGCCTTGGGCTCCCCCTGCGGTTCCCAACACAGTGGCCATGCCCCGGGGGATGGGGTCCCCAGGGCCAAAATTGGCCTCAGGAAGGCCCCCTCCAAAGATTTTTTTTTTAAAAGGCAGAGCAGGCCCTGGGGGATGGGGTCCCTGGGGCAAACGTGGCCCAGGGAAGGGGGGCCACGCTGCCCCCCTTCCTTAAAGAAAAAAGAAAGAAAGAAAGAAAATGGCCGAGCCCCGAGGGATGGGGTACCCAGGGCCAAAATCGGCCTGGGGAGGTGGGCCGTATGGCCCCCCTTCCCTTAAAAATAAATCATAATGAAAGGCCTAGCCCCGAGGGATGGGGTCCCTAGGGCCGTATATTTGGAAAAGAACTGGGGCCCCTGTATGCAGGATAGTAATGCCCTGACAGGGAATAGACAAACATGAAAAAAGAAAACCTGGGTAAGGTTGATTACAATAGTTACGGGCAACACAATTTCAATGTGACTAAGCCATTAACTATCACTCGTCACATATTATATTCAAAAATAAATATTTATTTGATAAATAAACATATAAAAAACGTTTTTCACCATACAAATATATGTTTTTTGGGTATTATTTCACTTTTAAGTGTTCATTTGTTTTAAGACTTAATAATTTTGACAAATATGATTTTTTGGGAAAAAGAGACATTCAGTGAGTAAACATTTAAGACAATTTCATAAACAATACATAAATGAAATATACATTCTCAGTTATAAAACACATTGATTACAGATAGACGCAATGATCAGGAACTGACGGTATATACTTGAACTACGTGCGTTTCGGCATAGCCTTCATCAGGGTTCCATCTCAGCGAGTCACAGTCTGTATAGTCGATGTTGTATACTATAAATGAAGGGTATCTTTCTATTAAATCTCTTCTGATTAAGCTTCCAGATTTTTTCACATTAAAAAAGTAGAAGGGGGCGGCAATGTTAAAATGCTATTGATGTCCCCTGAGTTTCATATCCTTTATGGACAAATGCTGCGGCCAAAGAAGTTATCCAACATATATCCCGACTAGGCAGTGTTGATGTATTATATCCTGGACTTTATATGGCCCCACAATCCTGGCGTATATATAATGATCTGTTGTATCCTAGATATGTGAATCCCACGATGTGAATATGATTAAAGAGAGACCAAGTTGGTGGCTTGATATGGAAAGTCCGTATCCTTCTGGGTCGTATTTTAAACGTGTCCCTCCATAAATTCGTATTCGGCCTTGGGAGGAGGGCAGCGCGCCCCCCTCCCTTTTCAATATAAATATTTTTTTTTAAATGGCTCAGGCCCTGGGGGATGGGATCCCCAGGGCCAAAAAGGTTCAAGCGAAGGGGGGCCACACAGCCCCCCTTCCTAAAATAAAAACAATAAAAAAGAAACCAGCAATTCGCCTGAGGCCCCGCCCCCTCCCTGCACCATTCTGCAAACAGGCCTCCTGGATCGTTCTGGGTTGGGGGATGATGGGTGCAGAAAGAGGCAAGAGGGGTGCAGAAAGAAGCAAGAGAGGTGCAGAAAGAAGAAAGAGAAGTGCAGAAAGAAGAAAGAGAAGTGCAGAAAGAGATGAGAAGTGCAGAAAGAGGCAAGACAAATGCAGAAACAGGCAAATGATGTACAGAAAGAGGCAAGAGAGGTACAGAAAGAGGCAAGTGAGATGCAAAAAGAGGCTACAGAAGTGGAGAAAGAGGCAAGTGGGGTACAGAAAGAGGCAAGTGAAGTGCATAAAGAGGCAAGAGAGGTACAGAAAGAGGCAAGAGAGGTGCAGAAAGGAGAGAGTGAGATGCAGAAAGAGGCAAGTGAGGTGCAGAAAGAGGCAAGAGAGTTTCAGAAAGAGGCAAGAGAAGTGAAGAAAGAGGCAAGTGAGGTGCAGAAAGAAGACAGTGAGGTGCAGAAAGAGGAAGAAAGGTACAGAAAGAGGAAGGCACAGAAAGAAGCAAGAGAAGTACAGAAAGAAGCAAGAAAAGTGCAGAAAGAGGCAAGTGAGGTACAGAAAGAGGCAAGAGAGTTGGAGAAAGAGGCAAGAGAGGTGTAGAAAAGGGAAAGAGAGGTGCAGAAAGAGGCAAGAGAGGTGCAGAAAGAGGAAAAAAGACACAGAAAGAGGAAGAAAGGTACAGAAAGAGGCAAGACAGGTGCAGAAAGAGGCAAGAGAAGTGCAGAAAGGAGCAACAGATTTACAGAAAGAGGCATGAGGAGTGCAGAAAGTGGCAAGAGAGGTGCAGAAAGAGGGAAGAGAGGTGCAGAAAGCAACAAGAGAGGTGCAGAAAGTAGCAAGAGAAGTGCAGAAAGAACCAATGGAGGTGTAGAAAGAGGTAAGAGAACTGCAGAAAGAGGCAGGAGAGGTGTAGAAAGAGGCAAGAGAGGTGCAGAAAGAGGGAACAGTGGTGCAGAAAGAGGCAAGAGATGGGCAGAAAGAGGGATGAGGGGTGGGGAAAGAGGCAAGAGGGGTGCAGAAACAAGCAAGAGAGGTGCTGAAAGAACCAAGAGAAGTGCAGAAAGAAGCAACAGAGGTGCACAAAGAGACAAGAGAGGTGCAGAAAGAGTGAAGACAGGTGCAGAAAGAGGCAAGAGGGGTGCAGAAAGAAGTAAGAGAGGAGCAGAAAGAGAAGTGCAGAAAGAAGCAACAGAGGTGCAGAAAGGGAAGTGCAGAAAGAAGCAACAGAAGTGCAGAAAGAGGCAAGAGAAGTGCAGAAAGAGGCTAGAGAGGTGCAGAAAGATGCAAGAGTGGTGCAGAAAGGAAAGAGGGAAGAAGGGTGCAGAAAGAGGCAAGATGGGTGCAGAAAAAGCAAGAGAGGTGCAGAAAGAAGAGAAGTACAGAAAGAACCAACAGAGGTACAGAAAGAGGCAAGTGGGGTGCAGAAAGAGGGAAGAGAAGTCCAGAAAGAAGCACGAGCGGTGCAGAAAGAAGCAAGAGAACTGCAGAAAGTGGAAGAAAGGTGCAGAAAGAGGCAAGAGAGGTGCAGAAAGATGTAAGAGAGGTACAGAAAGAGGAAGAAAGGTGCGGAAAGAAGTAAGAGAAGTGCAGAAAGAGGCAAGAGAGGTGCAGAAAGAGGTTGCAAGAGAGGTGCAGAAAGAGGCAAAAAAGGTGCAGAAAGAGGCAAGAGAAGGTCAGAAAGAAGCAAGAGAAGCGCAGAAAGAGGCAAGAGAAGTGCAGAAAGAAGCAAGAGAAGTGCAGAAAGAAGCAAGAAAAGTACAGAAAGAGGCAAGAGAAGGGCAGAAAGAGGCAAGAGAATTGCAGAAAGAGGCAAGAGAGGTATAGAATGAGGCAAGAGAGGTTCAGAAAGAGGCAAGTGAGGTGCAGAAAGAGGCAAGAGAAGTGGAGAAAGAGGCAAGAGAGGTACAGAAAGAAGAGAGTGAGGTGCAGAAAGAGGCAAGTGAGGTGCAGAAAGAGGCAAGAGAGATACAGAAAGAGGCAAGAGAGGTGCAGAAAGAAGATAGTGAAGTGCAGAAAGAGGCAAGTGAGGTGCAGAAAGAGGCAAGAGAGGTACAGAAAGAGGCAAGAGAAGTGCAGAAAGAGGAAAATGTGAGGTGCAGAAAGAAGACAGTGAGGTGCAGAAAGAGGCAAGTGAGGTCCAGAAAGAAGCAAGGGAATGCAGAAAGAGGCAAGAGATGCGCAGAAAGAAGCAAGAGAGGTTTGCACACCATTAGTACCAATTTAACACCCACATTTAGCAATAAGTAACAGGTGACCATTCCAGCTTTGCAAAGGGCCTTCCACCACGCTGTAACAGGTGTCGCTGCATTTTTGGTAACATTTGAGCCGTTTGAGCTAGAAACAAGTTTCTTTTTGTTCAAATCTGCAGATTATGCGGCAGATGATGGCTAATGTGGCAAATGCAGAAAATGTATAATTATGCCAAAATCGGCGTGGCCGAACAGTCGCATAATTCCAGTGGCCTTGCTCATACATATGACTAAGTCCCGAAGTGCTCCTCTGTGGTTGCTTCTTTTTTTGTGTCTCATTGAGTTTATAGTTTAGCTTCTATGGAAACGAGTAAGACTAAATCTGAGGTTTCGACAACACAGACTACCATACCACATAATTACTCTCATAACACATAATCCCACTCCACATAATTCCTATACACTAAATACCACATACTTTCTATCCACATAATTTCACTGCACAACATACCACATAATTTCACTACACACAACGTACATCCACTCCACTACCAAAAACATTCGTAAAAACGTTTACATTTACAACGCCAATAGCTCTAACTCTTGCAAATGCGAGACCTATTGCATTGCAAATGCTTGTTTAACTAGTAGTTGCATTTGCAGGGTCGGGCTGGGCCTCCAACTTCTGCTTGGGCGATGAAGTCCACTTTAGTCCTGAAGCCCTCAGGGCGCAAGGGGACTCATCGCCCTACCAGCAGTGCGCCAAGAGGCACGTTTGCAGAGTGGTGAAAAAGGGGGCGTGGCCTCCAACCACCTCTCAGCAATCCCACTGTGTGGGGCTTACTGGAGGTAAGAGGTGACCTAGTTGGCCCCTAAGAACCCTCATTAGTGAAGGGGACTTCATCCCCCAACCTAGAGCGCACCAGGAGGTGCATTTGCAGAGTACTGGTGAAAGGAGGCGGGGCTTCCGGCAAGATGCCGGCTTCCTTTTTTTTATTTTAGGAAGGGGGCTGTGAGGCCCCCCTTCCCCTGACCCTTTTGGACCCCGGGGACCCCATCCACAGAGGCCAGACCCATTTTTCATTTTTTTTTAAAATACAAAGGAGCCCCCCTCCTGAGGCAGGTTCTGGCCTTGGGACCACATCTCCCTAGACCCGGCCATTCCTTTTTATTTTGCAAAAAAGGGAGGGGGCCGAGTGGCCCCCCTCCCGGACCATTTATGACCCTGGGGATCCCATCCCCCGGGGCTTGGCCATTTAAAAAAAAGAAAACATTTTCAGGGAGGGGGCCCTGTGGCCCCCCTCCCCAGGCCGATTTCGGCCCCGGGGACCCCATCCCCCGGGGCATGGCTATCTTTAAAGTGACCGCGGGGGGTGCCTGATGCCCCAACGTTTCCGGCTCGCTTCACCTCCTGAGGAAGCCGGCATGGTTTTTTACCCCTAGGGAGCTGCTGACATGCAGCTCCCTGGGAGTAAAAAGCAAAGTGTACTTGCTTTGAACAAGCGAGAGCAAAGTGCTCTCGCTTGATCAAAGCGAGTACACTGTTTGCTATGTGATGGTGGGAGCAGTACTCCCGCTATCCCATAGCAAACTGCAATGTCCTGGGGGTAGGCACCCCGGGACATTGCTGGAGCCGGCCCTGGGGAATGGCGGTCCCCAGGGCTCCTGGAGGCGGCCTGCGCAGCCCTCCTTCCACATGTTTAAAGTCCTGGGGAGGTGGTGGTCCCCGGGGCTGCGGGGGTCACGTGGCCCCCTGCATTTAATAACTATAGCCTCGGGGGTGGTGGCGGTCCCTGGGGAAGTGTGAGGGGGCAGGAGAAAATTTGTTGGTATTCCTATAAATTAAGGCAATTGATTGTTGACGTCAGCAGCATTAAAGAGTGCTGAGGCTTACCTTTGAGAAAGGTCACATTAGACCGAAACGCGTCAGGACTGCCGTGCTGTTCTATTAATAAAAAGCTATTTGACAGCCAGTTGCGAGTGCGGCTATCTCTCTTCTGAATGGGGAGAATGTTTGATATTTAGCTGCATGGTTCTGCCGCAGAGCGACGCACCACAAACAAGAGCGCCTCACTTACCCGCCTTGGAACCATCGGTTCATGAATATGATAAAGGGTATTAGGCTGCCGCCGAAGACTGTCTATGGAATTTGGTCCAAGCAGCCTTTGAAATCGGACTGCAATGGAGCAATGGTGAGCTGTGAAATTTTGAAATATATAACAAACTGGAACAGCAAGAAAATGGCACTTCCCACTGGAGGGATTGAATGTACGCTGCCCGATGCACCACATGTTCCAACATGCCATTGAAAAAGGAGTGTCCACTGGAGGACTAAAAATATAAATTAAGGCAATAGATTGTTGACGTCAGCAGCATTAAAGAGTGCCGAGGCTTACCTTTGAGAAAGGTCACTTTAGACCGAAATGCGTCAGGACTGCCGTGCTGTTCTATTAATAAAAAATTATTTAACAGCCAGTTGCGAGTGCGGCTATCTCTCTTCTGAACGGGGAGAATGTTTGATATTTAGCAGCTTGGTTCTGCCGCAGAGCGACGCACCACCAACAAGAGCGCCTCACTTACCCGCCTTGGAACCATCTGTTTGTGAATATAAATAAATATAAATATATATATATATATATATTCACCATCAAATCCAAAGTATGACGCAGCACTCTCCTGGGGGTTTGTTTTACAAAATGCTTTATTCACAAGCCATCTCCTCCTTCATATATATATATATATATATATACACACACATAATAATTGAAAAGATTCCAAAAGCATGCAACTCATTGCCCACTACATAGTGCCACTCCTGGTAAATATCCAAAATGCAAAAACAGAAGGCATACTGTGTCATCAAATGCACAGTATTTAATAAAGGATAGCTACAGCACAAAAATATATGATCCATTTCAACTGAAGTAGTGATCAAGGCCCGGTTGAAACGTGCCATATATATTTTTGAGTTGTATCCATCCTTTATGAAATATTGTGCATTAGATCTTGCAAAAAAAAAAACTCCCACTTTAGAACCAAACAAACTGACTTTCACTAGTTATACATTATTGACATACTTGGATGCCAATATACTAGCCTATGCTTAAAAATCATGGGAACTAAATACAAACATATATATGTGTTTTTGTGATTATATAAGTATATATTTATATATAGTGTTAAATATAAGTGAAATATATTTTATTTACATTATATTAAATGTATGCATTAAAATATTTAATATTTACTACTTTAATCTCTATTTATATTACAAAATATTATTTACCATGATATTGTGTCAGTGATCCTTGTGTGAGGAAGTTGAATCTGATTTACGGCAGACCGGCACTCTGCCCCGTTTCACAGGGGAGAAGTGCTTTCTAGTAAACAAAGCAGTCCATCTCTCAGAGACACAATAGTATTGACGAAACCCACCTTTCCTACTTAGAATATCACACTCAAGCATCTTTATTAATAATGACACAATGTATGTTTAAAAACATTTATTGTAGTATTCTATGGCTTAGTACATGGACTGTGACCACAAGACATATGAAGCAGATTGCTATTATCAGGGTTAATGAGAAAGTGAACATGACAAACTTTTCTATTATGGTTCTCAGCACTAGTTTTCCTAATTCACCTACACCCACACTTATTGCTGTTCGGGAAGCATAAAAAGTAAACTAATGTTGCCTGCAGGGGATGTTTTATAACTGTCGCTCTGCATGCAGAGTGTCTCTGTGCCTTCAGTTGGCATGGCAAGGAGAAGGGAGCTTTCTATTAGCAGAGTTTTCCCAAACGCGGTTTCTGCTCCACAGGCCCAATCTTGGTCTAAGAAGGACAGCAGTCTTAATCTGGAATCTGACTTCGTTTTGGACAGCTTGTTTGACCTCTCAATTTTAAATGGGCAAATATCAGTTTTTATATCATAAATCGACCACTGCATAATCTAACTGAAATCCATCCTGAACCAGTATTCTTTTAATGTGACGCCTATGTGCACATATCATTGTTATTTCTCACATGTGTACAAGATGACCCTGAGATGTAGATGTTTAGGTAATAAACTAACGAGAAAACATTGTTGTTCAAGCTGAATGTGCCTTTGTGTCAAAAAAAGTTTAAATACCTCATCTAAGGCTAACAAAAGGAAATAACTCAAGTCAGGCTAACGCTAAGTATATTTAAAATCGGAGTCTGATTCAGGAATCTGTATCATTATTATGGGGCCGATTACGATCTCGCTAGGAAAGCCCTCCGTATGACTCAGATCTGGAGGGCTTTCCAAGCGAATCGCACTCCGGGAGTCCGAGCGACTGATTCCGATGCATCCGTATAGTGACGGACTTGGTTCGCTAGAACTGCCATTGAACTCTATGGGAGCCTGTATACCGAACGCGTACACAGGCTCCCATAGCAAAAAGGGGTGGGTGGGGAAAAGCCCGCATCCTGTGGTGCCCGCCACACTGTACATGCATGGAAAGGGGGGACCCATGGGTACCCCCATGGGACCGATTCGGAGGGCCCCGGGTGAAGGGAGTCCTGCTACAGCCCCCCAAAGTCCGATTCCCACAGCCATTTCATCTCGGCAAAACCGAGTCGATACGACTGTCTCAATCGTGCATCGCACTCGCTCGTTCAGAATCCGGCTCCATTGCGCTGCACGATTCGGTTGCGAAGGAGTTGGACTGACAGGATCGGGTTCGGAAACGATTTGGTCGACGCGGACGAGATCTTCACATCGTACTTGGTCATTCGGAACGGGGGACGATTTGGTCGGAAACAGGGGCTCCGAATCGGATTCGCTCGTTACGGATCACGTTAGAAGCCCTTCCGAACGAGATCCTAATCATCCCCTAGGTGTATTATAGTAGCTCCATATCACCTGTGAGGGAGTCATGTTGCTCTTGAAATTGTGTGAAGCCAGTTTTAAGGAGACATACTCAAAGAGCCATGTCAGAGTCACACAGCAAAAGCAATAGGAACAAATGATGGACAGAATGCTGAACAGTGCAAAAATTCACCCCCAGTCAAAAAGATTTGGGTTTAATCCATCGTTCAAGCCACCCCAGTTTGGATCCAGCTATATGCAAATCAGTCTAGACCCTGCCCCTCATGGGAACAGTCCAGCCCGAACTGCCAAGCCAGATCCTCCCTGAACCAGAAACAAGCATCCTGGGACCGGTTTCGGGGCATCACCCCTCATCAGCCAGGCTAGCTTGAATCCAGTGTGAGCATGGGACCCAAGTCTGGGCATACCCTTCCCACTTAGGGCAACAAAAGCAAAAGGAACAAATGATGAACCGTTTATAGGTAATAACTTCCTACCCTATACCCCTATACCCCTGCAAACTTAGCACCGGGCTACTACACTTTAAATTACAATTAGCAATTAAATTAAAAATTACAAATCACTTAAAAACATTTACTGTATTTTAAAATATTATCAACAATTATACAAACAATAACACATAAAATTAATATATGATCCAGAACACATAAAGATAATTTAAAAATGTAATTTTTGCAACTATATTATTGAAAACTATATTAACAACAACAATATTCTTAATAACGATATTACTTACTTGGAAAAAAATCGATATTCTTGACAAAGATATTTCTGCATCATGATAATTGTTTTCCAATATTTCTGTAACTCGATATTTACAATTCAATATTTGTCCAAATACCGTCTCGGACAGTTCAGATCCTGGGTGGGCGTGTAGGATGGGGTGCAAAGCATCGTGATATTCTCAGTGCCATCAGTAGGCCATAAATGAGTTCAGTCTACATGCACATGCAGTCCTTGACCTCTATGCAGCACGCACAGAGCAATAGGAAAATGTGTACCCATTGAAATTGTGATTTTATAGGACAGTGTGAATGTGGTACACAGCTGTTGAAAAACTGACCAAGTCAAAACGAAATAAAAAGAAGGGCAATGAGTGTGTGGTGTGTGTGTTTGAGGGGGTGGATTGTGCAGTAGAGGAGATGAAAGGAAGTATGTGCAAAGGAGAAGTAGAGTATTTTAGTTCACATGTTATAAGCCATGCCTTTAATTTCATATGCCAGTCCTCTTGCAAAGGATTTGAAGTTAAGCTTCTTAGGCCACTCTCCTTTAACTCCTTTGGTGAGTAGGACTCCGTGGTGTCCTCCAGACCAGTGCACGTGTGCCAAGCACTACTCCAATCCGTTCTTCCACATGAGGCAGAAAAACTCTCTGGTATTCACACCAGAGAGATTTCCCTTTTTTAAATTTTAGCTTCTCCAGCAGCCCGAGTCATTGTTTTTTGATGTAATGACGATCGGTGCGAATGGCATGCTGACGTCATTACACTGAAAGTTATAGTGAAATGAGCCGATTGACTCATTTCATTTTCACAGCATCCGTGGTTGGGGGCATATCTCACGATTCACGTTGGGGGAGTTGCCACTGGAAATGATACCGCTCACCAGTAGGTTGGTACTTGGGGATGGCCACAAACGGACGATCCTCAAGCAGGGATCCACCTGTTAGACACCAGGGAGAGGGCGAGGGGCCCCTTGGGCAAGGGCTTGTGCTCCCCCTTGCTGTTTTCATTTAAACAGTTTTTCTGCCCCCCCTATTGGGCAGATGGGGGCAATTACCCCTGTCTGCACCCCCCCCGGGCGGTTGAAAGCCTACTAGACACCAGGAATAACCTTTTTATATATATATTGTATGGGACGGGGCTGCTCGCCAATGGCATCGTAATCTTTCACTGGAAAGATGTGAAGTGTCCACGTTGCGTTTTGGGCCGTTTCCTGTCGCGGGCACTAGGCCTATCCACACAAGTGAGGTACCCTTTTTATCAGAAGACTTAGGGGAATGTCCTAAACAAATGGAGAAATAGTCTTTTTGCCCCCCCCCAGGGGGCATATGGGCGAAACTATCCACATATGCCACCCTTGGGGGGCAGAAAGCCCTCTACACATCAGGGATTACTTTTTTTTTTATTTGTAGGAGTGGGGGCTGCCCAGCTTGGGCATGGCCAAGGCCCCACCTCACCCACATAAAACTAGGGAAAAGTGTTTCTGCTCACCCTGTGGGCAGATGGGGGCCATTCATCCCATGTGCCCAAATCAGGGGGGGGGCAGAAAATCCTCTGGACACCAGGGATTACTTTTTTTTATATATATTTGTAGCTTGGCTTGGCCATGTCCCCACTCCCATAAAAATGGAGAAATAGCCATATTGTCCTCTCTGGGGTGCAGATGGGGGCAATTATTCCTGTATGCCCCCTCTCTCCCCAAAGGGGGGGATTGAGAAAGCCCACTAGACACCAGGGATTACTTTTTTTTTAATTGTAGGGGTGGGGGCTGCTTAGCATGGGCATGGCCATGCCCCCTCCCCTATACAAATGGGGAAACAGTCTTTTTGCCTCCCGGGGAGGTTGATGAGGACAATTATCCCATCTGTGCCACCATGGGGGGGGGCAGAAAGCCCGCTAGACACCAGGGATTACTTTTTTTAATTCCCGAGGTAAGGGCTGTCCAGCATGGGCATTGCCGGCCATGGCCTCACCCCAATAAAAATTGGAAAACAGTCTTCCTGCCTCCCCAGGGAGCAGATTGGGGTAATTACCCACAATCTGCCTCCCAGGGGGCAGAATGCCCACTAGAAGCCATGGATTTGCTTTTTATATATATGGGTGAGGGCTGCCCAGCATGGCATTGCCCCCACCCCAAGTATATGGCAACAGTCTTTCTGGCCCCCCTTAGGGCAGATTGGGTAATTACCCCAGATCTGCTCCCTGGGGGCAGAAAGCCCACTGCATGGCAGTAATATATATTTTTTATAAAATAATGGGGTGGGTCTTTACCAGCCTAATATTAGGCCCCACCCTCACCCCTAAAACCTCAACAGTCTTTCTGCTCCCCCGAGGACTAAAGCATCTCATCCCAATGGCAAGTGAGAGGACATTTGGTTCTTTTGGGTGTTGTTTTAACTTATGGGCCAGGTGAGTTTTGCTAACTCCCAATATCGTCCCACTTGCAATTGTGAACTGCTGCCCTTTTTGGGCTTCGATAGGCTACCACCTAGAAAAATTTACCAGACCCAGACGGTTCTGAAAACTAGACATCTGGGGAGTCCAGGGTGTTGTGCTTCGCATGCATCTCACACCATATTCTTACCCGCAACGCCTCCCACACCTCAAACGTTGACTAAAAACACACATTTTCCTCACATTTCTGTGAGGGAAACTTCTGTAATCTGCAGGAATCCACAACATTCCTACCACCCAGCATTGCCCCACTAGTGTTGATAAAAACGCTGTGCCACTTGTGTGTCTTATTAGTCAAAGTTGGAGGCTAGCAAGAGATTCTGGGTAAAACATCCTAGTAAGAGCATGCAAGTCACCTCATCCTGGATTTCCCTAGGTGTCAACTTTTCAAAAATGTACAGGTTCGCCAGGTTTCCCTAGGTGCTGGCTGAGCTGTGTCCCAAAATCCATAGCAAGGCACATTGCAAAAAAAAAGGTAATCTTTCACTGGAAAGATGTGAAGGTTCCACGTTGCGTTTTGGGCCGTTTCCTGTCGCGGGCACTAGGCCTATCCACACAAGTGAGGTACCCTTTTTATCAGAAGACTTAGGGGAATGCTGGGTGGAAGGAAGTTTGTGGCTCTTCACAGATTCCAGAACTTTCCAACAAAGAAATGTGAGGAAAATGTGTTTTATTAGTCAAAGTTTGAGGTTTGTAAGGGATTCTGAGTGAAACAACCTAGTGAGAGCCACACAAGTTACTGCATCCTGGATTCTCCTAGGTTTTTAGTATTCAAAAATGTACATTTTTGCTAGGTCTACCTAGGTGCCGGCTGAGCTAGGGCCCAAAATCCACAGCTAGCCACATTGCAAAAAATGGTCAGTTTTCAGTGGAAACATTCGATGTGCCCATGTTGCGTTCTGGGGTCTTTTCTGTCGCGGGCACTAGCCCTACCCAGTTACCAGTTTTATCGGGAGACTTAGGGGAACACAGAATAGTCGAACAAGTGCTATTACCAATTGTATTTCTCTGCATTTGTGCCTTCCAAATGTAAGCCAGTGTGTAAGAAAGAAGGCATTATGAGAAACGCCCTCTAATTTAAATACTAGTATGGGTACACAAATTTGGAGATGTGTAAATAACCACTGCTTCTAAACTTCGTATCTTGTGCCCATTTTGGAAATCCATAGGTTTCCTTGATACCTCTTTCTCACTCTTTATATTTTACCATATGGATTGCTCTATACCTGGTACACAATGAAAAACCATTGCAAGGTACAGCTCAGTTATGGACTCTGGGTACCTCGAGTTCTTGGAAAACCCACAAACCCTATATATCTCAGATGTAATGCCATATTGCTTTTGTAAATCAGCCATCGTGATGAGAAGTTACAAATGAAAATGTTGTCACAAATGGCCATTTTTTCCCACTAATTTTTAATCTTTTTTATATCAGCACTTAGGGCCTGATGTACAAAAGGATTTAGCATTTCTAAATGGACCGAATAAACATTTTGGTCCGTTAAGAAATGCTAAATTACTTTTCCATATGTACAAAGGCAGATAGGGATTCACAAAATGTGATTTCTACCCAGTAGAAATCGCATTTTGTGATTCCCTAAATAAGAAGTCGTAAATAGGGATTTCCTATTTTCAATTTCCTAAGCACATGTACAAAGCATTTCCTAAATTGCGAAATGGGCATTTAGGAAATGCTAATACCATTAATTCCAAGTTCATGGTAACCATGTGCAATTTTAAAAAAGCACCCCAAAATGCTTTTTTTAAAGTGCCATAAGGTGCACACATGCCCCTAGGACATGTGTGTGTTTTACATGTGCACCACTTCTTTTGGGGTGCTTCAAGGGGGCCTTAGGCCCAGAGGCACCCTTGGTTTTGAATTTCCAAATTTGCCATTTCCTATTAGGAACCTTTAGGACCATTGGAACGAATGGCTTAGCATTTCCTAAATAGCAATTTCCTAATAGCGATTCCTACTCTGTAGGAATCGCTATTAGGAAATCTCAATTTTTGTACATTTTTCATTTTGCATTTCCTAAATAGCGATTTCTTAAGATTCACTATTTAGGAAATGCAAAAACTCAATTTCTTATATCTGGCCCTTAGTTTCTTTGGGAAAGCCTTGAAGGATCTACACAAATGACCTCTTGCTGAATTCAGAATTTTGTCTAGTGTTTAGAAATGTATAGCTTTCCAGGATCTACCTCCACCATGAGTTTCACACCTGTTTCTACCAAAAACTTGAATGAGGTTGAAAGCACAAAAAACAGGAATAATGGGCTATCTCCCAGTAAAATGCCACAACTGTGTTAAAAAAATTGGTTTTCGGAATCATGTCTGTCTGCTCCTGAAAGCTGGGAACATGGGGGCCGATTCACAGAACTAATCTGAGACAAAATCCTAAACTTAATACTTCTGGTATTCACAGAAGGCACTTACAATTTTTGGTATTCACAGAAATCACTTACGACTCCTAACTTTACGTCCGCAGTCTGGCCGGAATCTCCGCACCCGGACCGTACTCTCCGCACCCGGACCATACTCTCCGGCTATCAATCAATCACGGGTTTGTTAAAGCGCGACTACTCACCCGTAAGGGGCTAGGGCCGTACTCTCTGGCTCGAGCCGTAATCTCCGGCACGGGCCGGATAAAGTGTAATCAATGGGCTGGAATGCAATTTTTACAAAAAGGAACATTAGGAATGTGTGATAAATGGTAGAGGAGGTCATAAAAAATAGTGTGGACAGGGAAAAGGGTATGGCCAGACACTACATCATAACCCAGAAAAGTTTGCTCCTTTGCATCATGGTACATGCAGTGCACAATTTGCGCTCCTCTCAGTGTTGACTGTCGTGTCAACACTACAGTCATCACTAAGGGGAGAGCAAATTGTACCATGATACAAAGGAGCAAACTTTTCTGGGTTATGATGTAGTGTCTGGCCATACCCTTTTCCATGCCCACACTATTTTTCATGACCTCCTCTAACATTTATCACACATTACTAATGTTCCTTTTTGTAAAAATTGCATTCCAGCCCATTGATTACACTTTATCCGGCCCGAGCTGGAGATTACGGTTCGAGCCGGAGAGTACGGCCCTAGCCGGAGAGTACGGTCCGGGTGCGGAGATTCCGGCCCGACTGCGGACGTAAAGTTAAGAGTCGTAAGTGATTTCTGTGAATACCAAAAATCGTAAGTGCCTTCTGTGAATACCAGAAGTAGTAAGTTTAGGATTTTGTCTCAGATTAGTTCTGTGAATTGGCCCCATGGTGATTTTATCACGGCAAACCTTTTGTTGATGACATTTGCTGGAAAAAAAACAGACGCTTTCTTCTGCGGCACTTTTTCCCATTTTTCCCCCCAAAAACTAAGTTAAGCTATATTTTGTCTTATTTCTCAGTCCCTCCTGTGGAATCATCAAACTCTGCTACCTTTAGAATCCCAATGATGTTGAAAAAAAGGATACAAATTTGGATTAGATAGCTTTCGTGGATAAAAGGTTATGGAGGCCTAAGCGTGACCTACCCCAAATAGCCCAAAAAAGACTTAGCAATGGGGGTAAAAAGGCCTAGCAGAGAAAGGGTAAAGACCCCCCACCTTTTTCATCCCACTTAAAGCACTATTATTGAGTCAGTTTTATTACACACAGTGTGATGATGTAACTGTTAAAAGATAACTATGCCTAAAGCATTGTCCTTTCCAAATAATATGACTGTATTGCAGACTGTCAGAAGAAAAGCCTACAAGGGCCGCTCCTCCGCTAAGGCGGAGGAGCGTCGCCCCACTCCTCTTTGAGCAAGAATTAGTTTTTGCAGGTTCGGGGCTGAGTTAGGGCGGGGCTGGAGGCACAGGGTTAGGAGTGGTATGTGCACACTAAGTGCACATGACTGCTTGGCCGGCTGTCTGGGACCAGCCAAACAGTCATGAGCACTTAGCATGTTCCCCACTAGGCTGCATTACACAGCCTGGTGGGGAACATATCCAGGCCCCGGGTCCCCATCTGAGCGCCGATTCACAGCAGCGCTCAGACCAATCACAACGCTGCATTGTGATTGGCTTAGGGGAGCCAATCACAACGCTGCATTGCAGCATTGTGATTGGCTATGGGTAGACTGGGTGCTTCCTGGTTCCCGGACTCGGCGGAGAAGCGAGGAGAGACGGCTGGCAGAAGAGGTAAGTGGTTTTTTATTTTTTTATTATGTCCACCCCCGTCCCCCTGCCCCTCCACCCTCATTCCCTGCCAGCCACTACTGAAAGCCTAGTTCAAATTATGCGCTCCTCGGTCAACAGCTTTGCGTCGGTTTAACTCATTGCCCTTAACTGGCTACTTTGTGAACTCCTAAGTAAATCAGGCCAGAGTTCGCCTTACACTGAAATAGAGATTTTTTTTTTGTATTGTAAGAGGTCTTTTGATATTTTAAAATGTTGTCTATGTGCATTTTAAAAGATATCCAGGGCTTTAAGTGGGCGGGTACTCTCTGGTTCTCAGACCAGGTTGTAAATAAAAACGGACACTGAAACAGGTCTATGGCAGGCTGTTTATCCCGTCCTTAACTTTACTGGCAAAAACACTAATCAATTTTTTAACAATTAATGTAACGAGCATTGGCAATGCCAATAGGTCAGGCCTAAAAATCCATGTAGGTTAATGACAGCCCTGCTCCCACCTGTGCTGCTACCCAACAAAATTACATCATAAAGTATCTAGTTATCTAAGACACTTTAATAGCATTGCAATGGCAGATGTGTGCCCCTGGAAGATCAGACTCAAATAAACTAAATAAACAAAATGATCACAGCTCTCGAGGGCAAACGCTTTGTTAGTGGAAGAGCAAAAGGTCTGCCCAATCAAAACATGTACTTCTGACTCCCAACATGTGGGCGGAGCCAAGGCCCCCACCTGGCGATACTCACATAATCATCAGGCGGAAGCTGAATTGTCCAACTAGACCATAAAACCATGAAGGTGATCCATTTCAGTGATTTATATATATTTCCTGTTTATATATCTCATGGCTGACTCTCTTAGGGAATTCAAGAGTAAGTAAGATCTTTCCAGGATCCTGTATTTTTGTATTTTATTCGTGTGGTATATTACTCTTGCATAGTTCATACTTTGAACTAAGCCGCCTCCGCTTGGTTATAATGGGCCACGGTTGAGAGCTCTGGAGTTGAGGCTGAGGGAAGTGCGAGTTTCTCACAGCGCCTGTCAGTGGGTCAAAAAGATATTCAGAATACATGGTCATCCAATCCTTGGTCTATCTGTAGAGCACGTATAGCAATGGTCAACTATTCTAGTTGCAATTGTGATTGTGTGGGAAGGAGCTAGACAGTTGTCAAAGTACTGACAAGGCGAAATAGAAAGACAATGCAGTGCTTACAGGTGAGTGTTTAATAGGAGGTGAAGTGTAGGAGACGCAAGTAAGTACATTAAGGAGAGGGGGAAAAGGGATGCTGAAGAGGAAAGAGCCATAGACAAAGCCCATAGTCATGGCTGGTTTTAGCTGTATATCAGTTGTTGTGTTATATATCTGGATGCAACAACAGAAAGCTCAGAAAGGCGCCAAAATACCGATCTGGTGGCCCACCATAGGAATCAAAGAAATGTAGGGGCATATTAGCAAGACCCACGATAAAATTATCGCCGTTTTAGCGGCAGGAAACTGCCGCTAAAACGGCGATAATGGGCTTGCTAATATGCGTTATGGAATTCCAATAGAAGCCCAGGTTAGATGTCCTGCACATCTAACCTGGGCTTCTATTGGAATTCTATAGCGCATATTATCAAGCCCATTATCGCCGTTTTAGCGGCAGTTTCCTGCCGCTAAAACGGCGATCATTTTATCGTGGGTCTTGCTAATATGCCCCGTAGTTTCCATGTTTAAACTACGCTCCTAATCATAGGTCACACCCCACTTATCGACCCCCCACTTAAAACTGGCTCTGAGCTCGTCTGCTGTCTCTTCGACTCTGGAGAAACCGGAGTTCGGCTCTGGCTCGGTGCCCTCTTGCGTTCACCGCCTCCTCCTCACAGGAAGGAGAGAGCACC
Source organism: Calotriton arnoldi (assembly GCA_963921515.1). Taxonomy (NCBI): domain Eukaryota; kingdom Metazoa; phylum Chordata; class Amphibia; order Caudata; family Salamandridae; genus Calotriton; species Calotriton arnoldi. The sequence goes on along the minus strand of CAWUFW010023097.1, from coordinate 32,540 downwards.
TCAGCATCCCTGGTCCGAGTGACCCTTGGCGGCAGGGATGCGGTACTATCAGCAAGCAGAAGTAAGAGGGATTCGTCATAACCTCCCTGCGCCCAGGCACAGGCGAGCGCGAGACTTATTTGGGCCTCGGCTTGTAAGCTCTATCGCACAGTAACTCACTAACACGGAGCAGCGAAGAAAGAAAGGTCACTTGGAGGTCACACTCACCACAGTCCGGCCAGCACCAGGATCCAGAGGGCCCTCCCTGAAGGTGACAGCCTGCACACGTCCATAGCGGTGTGTCCTGGTGTTGTCGGTGCTTCTTTCACCCCCTGAGCGCGCGCTTCCTCGTTCCTCTGTGTCACAACGTGTGCACGTGTGCGCCTCTGGGTATCCTGTCTTTCTGTCCATTTGCGCGTGTGCGCGCGTGTTCTCTAGCGTGGCTGTGTCTTGTGTCTCTAGTCAGTGTGTACATGCGTGTTACCTTCCTTCTCTCCTTCCTCATGTTTCATAAACAGTCAATACTCCACGCTATGTGACTCCTCCCTTATACTTTCTTTCTTTTACTTTTTTGTCTCTTTCAGTTTTTTGTTCTCATCAGCGTCTCTGATTGTGCATTCCCGTAATCATTTTGCGCCCTTTGTTCAGCGGGAGTTACACACCTTCATTCCTTTCTGATTTAGTTCGCGTTTGCGTGCTTGTCGTATCTGAGCTCTGAAGACGTTTGAAGCAGCTGAAGGGCTCGATGACGAAGATACTATTCTTGCAGCTTCAGGTGACGTGATGACGATTTTTGCTGAGTGGCATTCCGCTCACAAATGCCAGAAATAACCTCCCTTTCACGTCTAGGGCGCACCTAAAAACCATACTTTTTTGACAGTCAGTTATGTTGTTACAGGGATTTCTTCCGGGTTTTCCTAGAGTCGAAAATCCCAGGCACAATGGCCATGTCACAGCCTGCTCCTCATTTTCTCATTCCAACTCAAATGTTATGTTGCTTTGTGCAGGAGACCTTTGCCGCTAATCCCTCGATAAGTGAATTTTTCATGTTGCTTACCCAAAGCGGTACTCCCATCAGCAAGAGTTACTACTGCACCTGTGCTCTAGTCAGTGATAAAAATAGATAGATTATAGATAGGGCCCCTGGAATTATGCAGCAGGTGAGGGCAAATTTAGGTGGCAGGTTTGAGTAAATTATGTGGCAAGAAAAGGAAAATTATGCGGCATAATGCGCCACATTTTGTGATAGTATTACTACATTATTTTGTCATCTTTACACTGTTTGGGTATTGGTCACACCTCATTAGTACCAGTTTAACACCTCAATATAGCAATAAGCAACAGTAATGTGATCAGTCAACATTTGCACAGGGCCTTCCACCGTGTAGCAAAACGTGTTGCTGCATTTTTAGTAACATTTCATTCATGTGAGCTACGAAACATTTTTTGTTAAACTCTGCAGATTTTGCAGCAGATAATGGTTTATGTAGCAAATCTATAATTATGCGAAAAAATGCTGCAGCCTCACATTCACATAATTCCAGTGGCCCTGATTATTGGCTTTTTTGTACCTGTGCTGCACTAGTGAGACTGCTTCCTAGCCCCCTCTGTGTAAATCTATGTAGCGCGCTAAACTCGGGGGTCCATCATTATCTATGATTGCATGTGATGTGCTGTAGTGTGCCTGGGTGCAGTAATGGTGCGTCACATCCAAAACTCAGTGTTGCTGAAGTGGAGCGCCGTAAGTTAATGAGCATCTAAATAAAACAGAGCTGCCAAACACAAAACCCTTCAAGACCTTTCAACATGTTGCTGAATGTGTTTGTTGGTTTGCCTCTTGCCATGCGACAAAATGATTAAAGGAGGAAGAGGAGGAGGAGAGTAGAGAGGATTTTTATACAAAGGATTAAGATGGTTTGTGAGTGGGAACAGCAACTCAGCTCTGAGACCTGCTGCTCCCACACCATCCCAGCCTATGTCACGATCCTAGCAGCTTTCTGTTCTTTTGCTATGTGTTCATTTTAGAGGGTGTCCGGTTATCTTATCTCGTAGGCATCTCTCAGCAGTGATGGCTGGCATGTACCAAGGGTGGTTGGGCAGGGGCACACAAAACACGTTGCCTTACCTTTCTTGCTTGCAGGGTGATGTCCTCCTCTCTCGGGTGTCTTCTGCAGAAACAGGAAACTGCACTACCCAATCCTGGCACTGCTCTCCCAGCATGAGAGGAGCACCAAGATTGGATAGTGTGGCCTCTCTCAGCGCTCCTAAGAGCAGTGGAGGTCTGCGCTTTCTCTAACCCAGCTGTCTGAGACAGCTAGGTTACAGAACTTTAAAATGTGCATGTCTGGCTGGCCATTGCAAGACGGTCAGCTGAAGAGACATGTGCATTTTAAAGTGCACAGCTCCCTGCTGCTGCCACTTGGCAGCACTGGCTCCCTTCAGTCCTCACACTTGGCGGCCAATTACGATGTCAGTCGGAAGGGCCTCCGCGGCCCTGTCGGGGGCGGTCGGACCGACCGATCTTGCTTCGGAGGCGGTCGCTCCGACCTCTGTATTATGATGCCCAAAAACCCATTTCTTACCAACCTACGCTGTTCCTCCGACTCCGACTAGAAATTATGACCGCGAAGCTCTCTGAAAGGTCGAATAGAGCCGATCGGAGCAAGTTCCGACCCCAGAACCACCCGCCCTATTACGATGCGTATTTCCGACGCGCCATCTCTGTCGGTCCAACCACCTCGTCAGAGCAGGCAGAAGGGGAGTATTTTCAGTCCGAATTTCGTCACAGCATGCTTTCTATGAAATTTGCTGAGCAGCTATGGAGCCCATCGCGCATGTCATCCCTCTCCTATACATCATCGATGAATATGAGAATCCTAACCGATGCGGATGTCGCCGCCAATAAGTAATACACCTACCTTACACATTAACGTAACTACCAAGGAAAAGTCAATAGAGTTTAAAGTGTCTCGTAGCATGTTGAGCATGGCAAATGAGGGAATGTCATCATCAGGTATCTGCAGTCTGACCGGGAAATACTGGGATAAACACAAATTTAAGGTTTGAACAGAAATGGCTGTAGCTACATACATGTATGTATGCCTAAATGTATGGATGAGTACACCACAGCGCAAACAGCAACATTTCATGGCAACAGAACTTCAATGCACACACAAAAGTATGTCCACAGAAACATATGCACTGGCACCAGGGCCACTCCTAGATTCATTAGTTCCCCGGGCAGAACCAGAATATATGAATCAGATATAAATACCATAAGATGTCATGTCATAGGAAGTCACATTGCAGGAAGTGACTTCACGTTACCATAATTACCCTGCCATTGTTAAACCAGCTTTGCAAGAAGCACTTTATCTAGTGTGGATATCTGTAACTTGGTCCACAATATGCATAAACACCGCATTAAAATGATGTCAAAATATATGGCAGATCTGTCAAGTGTCAATACAATACTTCCACCCAATTGGGTGGAAAATGCTAGGCCTAGGTCGTTTCCAATCTCACATCTTACTTAACCTGATGCACTAATTGTTGACAGATCATTACATGATTCAAAACACTAAACTGACTAATATAGTCCAGCCTGGCCTGCCACTCCCCCATCAGCCCAATCACGCAGTCCCACATCCTGTGTCCTGATGAGTTCAACAGTTTCGGAGCAGACATACACCAGAGCCTACCCTCTTCATGAGCTCAGCCTCACCGCAGGGCAGGTAACCAGGTCACTATAGTGAGTCACAACCAGCATGGGATGTTGTATGTGCCAGTAAAAACAAATTTGAAGGATCCAGCACATATCCAAAGCAGGACTCAGACATATGAATCCCTTCCATATAATCGCTATCTTGCACCCAGATCTGCTTGCAAGCACATCTGACTCCAATACATTGGGCCACAACTATCTTGGGGCCCAGTATGCTTTGTCAGACCCAGTTTCTATGTCCCCGGTGGACATGTGGTATTCCCACACCACTCTTTACTGAGGCCAGCCAGCAGGGCATGAGCTAGGATCCCTACCTGTATAGTCAGGACATGGTCTCAAAATGTCCCACTTGGAGTTACATATCTCAAAATTGTCTAGAGTAATAAGAGTCCACACTGAGCAGGCTTGAATACTGCAGGCACATAAAGGATGGTTCATGATCCAGAAACCTTTGGAAAATAAGAGACACATCTCAAAAGTAAGACAATTTCTCACATACAAAACCAAGAGACAGGGAACTGCGTTTGATGGCATATGGGCCAATGAATGTAACTGCACACGAGTTACAAGGCATTTCAACATCCAAACAAATCTCTTACTTTCATCTCATCATCATGACTTGGGAACAAATTGGTACGGATGTAAATCATCTTTCATTAGGCAGGCAATGCAGATCCGGTTGGCTGTGCATAACAAACATTCATCACTGAGTCAAGTATACCACAACAGGAGCACGTGGTACAATTTTGAACAACTTCAAAAACACAATAACCATAACAAGATAGATGAGCACAGAGGGATCCTGGACATTTAGAAGGTCAGCATCCCAGATATCTCACAGTCCAGACATGGGGGGTGAGACCGTTGCCTCTAGTACAACAGCCATTGTAAATAGATGACATTTTAGCATATGTGGATTCTAAGAGACCCCCACTCCACGTGATCGAAGGAGAAGATGTCAGGTACTCAGTCTGCCTCACATGACAGAGCAGCAGCTTCATCTAGCCATGTAAGGACCACCTCTGATAGGTCCATGACCACGTGTAAGTGAGCCTGGGCCTTCAAAGTCCTTCACCCATCCAATGGCTCTTCCTGTGTATCCTGTAAGTCCTATAACAAGTTGTCCTACAGGTTAGCTATTGCAATCCTGTGGAGGCACACAACTTACTTCCTGTGCAGCGCAGTTGCCTCAGCCCTACCCCATGAGAGGTGCAGCTCCCAAGTGTTGCAGTGTTGGGAGTGCAGTGGCCTAACAATGCATGCAAATGGCCTGGCGTGCTATAAGCATTTGCAAATCTATCCTTTTATTGGATACGTTTTAAGACCTCATCTGCATGTATATCCCTATCAGCATCCCCTCCAATGGATGGAGGTTGACCCAACACGTCACTGTGTCAAGTACATATGCGACTGTGGACCACAGGTTCGCAGGATCGATCCATGCCCAGAATATATGTATCAAATCCAAATTAGGTGCATGACATTGTGGGCACAGAGGGCAGGACACAAACTTTCTATGTAGGACAACTGGGGTGAGACATGCCCTGTGCTGGATGTCGAATTGAATGTACTGGAGTTTGGCATTATGAGATACTGCACATTGGTAGTGCCTAGTGCATTCCCACTCCTTGGCTGTGAGGGCTCATCCTATATCAGTGTCCCATAACCAGCGAACGGGTGACAGTGGGTCAGTCGTAGTGTGTGCAAAGTCATTAACAAATAAGGTCACCAGTCTCTGACCTCCACCCATGACGTGCAGGGTGTGGGTTAGGGGGTGATGCTCCAGTTCAGTGTCTGTGACCCTCCACTGACGTCCAATCTCAGCTATCAGCGTGCCATGTGCCAAGAAAAGGCCCTCCGGAATGTCATGATCTTCCTGCAACTGGCTAAAGGTAATGTGCTCAAGTACCCTGAATAGGTCCCCCACTGAGGTCAATCCTGTGTCTCTCCATGCCGTCAGTCCTTCCCTAACAATGCTTGTATGGAACAGTGGTAGGAAGTTCACACTAACAGAAGGAGAGTACAGGATCATGTCCGTCAGTAGCCCCGGCTCTTAGCATAGCTCCAATAGGCCACTTTCACCAGGCTGTGAGCTCCACAGGGGAGCTGCGCTCCAGAGAGCAACATCAATCCCGCCATTTCCTGTGCCCTGCATGTTGGGAAGCTGCCCACTTCATACAACTGCCTCCCAGTCAAACATCTCGCTGGCCATTGCAGTGGTGTTGCTACATAACATTTCCTAAAAGCAGCACACTCTGGACACTCTTTCCCACCGGCAGCTGCTGCCTCCGCAGAGCCACACTTATCATGCCCCTATTCCAGATTAACCCTCGCAGCATTGTGTCCAAGTCCCTGGAGGTGGCATGAGGCACAGCCACCACTAGGTGATGGAAAAAATACAAGATGCAGGGGAGCATTACCATCTTGGAAAGTGATATACGTCCTTGGGCTGTAACTGGGAGAGTGCTCCAAAAATCCATCTGTGGACGTAAGGAGGATATGTACCTGGTCAGATTTCCAGAATGAGAATGTTACCATCATGACAGTTACAGATCCCTAAGTACCAAAACACCCGAAGCTCCTGCATCATCCTCTACTCACCTGCCATTACCTCTTGTGGAGGATAGTCCACACAGAGGGGAAAAAACACAAGACTTGGCCCAGTCAACACCCAAACTAGACACACTCTGGAAATCTGATAGTCTCACAGAAATATCTGGAATTTCCCATGCAGATATACTGAATATAGAGCAGCATGTCGCGTCTGCATCATGTACCACATCGCCTAGTAGAACTCCCCCATGCTTACTACCTGTAGGAAGGTGGAATCTGACTATATGGTTGCCCCCACTTTTTTCCTGGTGTTTTGCTGGTTTATGACTTAGTTGGACTGGGACCCTGCTATTCAGGGCCCCAGTCTATCTGCTCTCTCTAAACGACATGGAGTGCACTCTAGGTGCACTAGTGATTGGATACTGTGGTGCCTTATGAGTCCCTAGTATATGGTACCTTAGGTACCAAGGGCATAGGTACTTCACAGGCCTACCAGGGGCTGCAGCATGTATTATGCCACCCCTGGGAAGCAGACTAAATCTGACACCACAGGCCTGCTACTGCAGCCTGGGTGAGGTGGTGCTAGCACCCCTCACTGAGATATAGGTTACCTATATCTCTCCTGCACACACATATAAACCTATCAGTCACCCCTAAGGCAGGCCCTATCAATCCTGAGGGCAGGGTGCTTGGCTTCTATGTGAGGGGGTGCCTCTGCCTGAGCAGGGCCCCTCTGCAGCTCTCAGAGTCTATTCTCTGGTGCTGTTTGTGGATGCGGTTAAACCATATACTATTAAGTGCATTATATCCTCGCGGTAAAATGCTAACTTTGGAATGGCTGCATCAAAACATGTCGTGTTTGGTGTCAAACATCTTGGAATACTACCCCCCGCCAATATTGGCGGCGGGGTAACATTCCACCCTTCTAGAGGGATAAGACATGTACCTGCTGTGGAAACGCGGTAGAATCCTAAAGAGCCCTGGCATCACAAAATGGATGCCACCAGTCACAGACACTGGGCTGCCCTCCTGCTGATGACCGAAACTCGCAGTGGAGGAAGCCCAACAATAGGCATCCTGTCACAGGGAGGTGTAACCACCTTCCAGACAGGGTTTAGTGTATTGGGGCTGGGTGGGTGCACTCTTAGAGTGCTTTGAAGTCCTGCACTGGGGGAGCAGAAGGCTCCTCTGTGCATATGCCAGTTCAAACCAGCTCAGGGGCTACCTGACCCTGCTCTGGCGCGAAACTGGACAAAGGGAAGTGGGTGTAGCCACCCCCTCCCTTGACCCTCCCATAGGTGGGGTCATAGAGCTAGTCCATCCCCTCTTTTTAGTATAAGAGGGGGAACCTTGCCATTGCAAAGCAGATAACCCCTGGACGACCCTCTACAGAAGAATCCTGGCCCTTCGACGTTCCACTACCTTTGGAAGACAGAAGAATCTCCCTTGGAGTCAAGGAGTGACTCCCCTGCTTGGCAGGCACCAAAAACGACAACGACGGTCGCAAACTATGCCGCTCCCGCCGGAGTCCGAAGGCCCTGCAGCCCAAGAAGTGGATTTCCTGACTTCTCCAAGGCCATCGTGAGTCCCCAGCGAAGCTGAGGCAAGTGGACCCCACGAGTGACGAGGAACCGCAACCCCTGGGTACCGTGCACTATTGTCGAGTGCAACCCCTTCACAACGTTCTACGAACTTGTGCTTTGGACCACGTGTGGTCCCGACCTCCAGCAGGAATCCCTCCAAAGATCAGAGGCCTACACCGTCCCGAGTGACCGTGGGCCCCTGTTGAGTGATTCCACCCGAGGTGTCTTCGCAATCCCTTGCCCGCCGGCTTGTGGGTCCCCAGAAGACTTCTTAAAGAAACCAAAGGGCTCCCCTGGTTGCTCCAGGCCTGCCCTGACTTACCCTCGCTGGGTGAGTCCCTCAGACCTTGCTGGTCTGTGCCATCGACTTTTCTTCATCTCCCCGAGACTTGCTGCTGCCAAGGCTTGTTGGCTCCAATCGAGTTGCCGACACCGCAGTCAGCTGCAGACGTCGAGGGTCCCACCGAATCCAGCTCCTGGTTGTCATCGACACCTCCTGGACCACGTGGCTGAAGAGTCAAGGCACCCGCAACCGACCTGAATCAACCGACGACGGTGGGCATCCATCTTCCTTGCCCCGGGTCACTGCCAAGTGACTTTGAACACTGTCCCCTCTGCTTTCAGGTCATCCTTCTTCAGAATCCAGGCTTGGATTCCACCGGACACTTCTTCAGCTCCCGCAAGCAGCAAGTCTTCTTTGTTCGCCATTGAAAACGACGCCGCGACCCGACACCAAAGGACACCTATGCACCCGGCTTCCCTGGGTGAGGTAACTCCAGCACTACGGTGCTCCTGTGGGTGTGGGCCCTAGAACTACTTACCCTGTAAGTGACTTGCTTGTAGGTTCTCCCGAAGTATCCTAAAACTCTTTATTTCCAACCGCGACTTGCCCCATTGAAGTTAACGGCGATCCGCGCCTGTGTATTCACACTGCACGCGTCCCCCGTGGGTCCTTTACTTACCTGCCTTGGGTGGTTTCGTGAGGCCCCAGCACTTCTGAAGGCCCTAGGCCTTGTCTCCCTGCAAGTCGTTGTCCCTAAGTCTCTTACTTAGTATATGGTCTGGTACGCCCCTAGGGCCCCAGCCATATTTTGTGCTTAACTTATTGTGAAACGTTGATTTGTGCATATGTTTGCCTTCTAATCTCATAAAGAGATTAGTAGAGAGTTATTTAGAAATAAATACATATATATTTGATATATATACCTGTGTGGTGTCTTTTCATTTGGTGATTCAAGAGATTATATGGTAAAACAAGCTGCTTTACATTCCTTCAAGACTTAGCCTGAAGGCTGCTCTCCACAGCTACCACTAGGATAGCTTTCTTTAAAAGGTTGTCTTAAACCTATCTACCATAAGAGTCGATTTGCCCTGGTGCAAGGTGTCCACTTTAATTAGTGAACAGCATATACCAGGCCAACTTCTCACACTACCCCAACAAAGCTGCTTGGCTAGCGGCTACCAAGCCAGGGCAAAGAGCAGTGGGGAAAGGGGCCAGCCCTGATGAGTCCCCTGCCCAATGTAAAAGAGGGTGACATGTTTTTTCAAAACCTGACTTGGGCAGCTAGCCCAGTACAAAAAAGACATATGTGTTGTTGCAGCCGCCACGCAATGGCCAGTTTTGATAGAGTGGGAAACAGGTATTCCCAATCAACGGTATGGAATGCTTCCACTAAGTCCAGCACTAGGCAGGCGACATAGGGCCACCTCCCCCGGACCAGCTACAGCACCCTATATAGTCTCCGAATATTAAGCGTCGTGGATCTATCAGGGATAAAAACCTTTTGGACCCTATGCACTAGATGCAGCATATGCACCAGCAGGCAGGGCGCCACTACTGTACTAAGGTTTTTATAATCCATAGGTAGCATGGGCAATGGATGATAGGACGTCAGTTCTGGCGGGTCACCGTTGGGTTTTACCAGTGATCCCAACAAGGACTTATGCATGGATTGCGGTTGTCTCCAATCAAAGCTCATAGGCCTTGTAGAGATTGGATGGGAGGCCATCCAATCCCGGAGTTGTCAACGTTGCAGCACGCTTAATCACTCTGTGTATCTCCGGCACCAGCCAACGGGTTGTTAATCTCTGCACGTGCTGCAGATTCAAGTACAGGCAGGTTCAATCCAGTCCGGATGTTGGAAATATCTACCTGGCGCTCAGACTATGGGGGATTGTATAGGCCACGACAATACACCTTGAAGGCTTCATGGATGGCTGCCTGACTAGTGCACATCTGGTGCAGGTGATCCCTAATCATCGTCATGTGCTGGGTTGGTGTTTTGCCATGGAGGAGGCAGGCCAGGAGTTGACCTGACTTATCTCCCTCCGCATGCATCTCAGCTTGTCATGTTTCATGTGTAAAAGCAACACAGTTACTCAATGAGATGGGTGTGGTGTGTTTGAGCATCTGTCAGCGTGGGTAACATCCCAGGCTGCAACTGGACCGCAGTCTCCTTCGCCCTTACGTAATTACTTACTTGTTGGTTTCTCGCCATTATGCCTGCAGCAACCATTTTTCCCCCCATTTAAGCAACTGCCTTCCTTCCCAAAATTCCCTACTGGCCCTTCAGCTGTACCCCCTTGTCGCTACATCCCTTGGCACATCGGACAGGTGCCCCACTGGCTGCTTTTTCGCTACTGCCCTTCTTCATTGATACATTCCGGTACTCATCCCCCCCTTAACTTCCTCCTTTACCACTACACCTCCTTTAAATTCTCTGACTCGATCTTCTCTTATTCTCTCTCCCCCAAGTACGTTAAATAAATTGTAACCCGGTCCTGATGATGACCTGAAGTGTTATCAGGTCGAAACGCCATCGACTTCCTAGCGCAATTGATCAGCGCACTTCTACCACATGGTCCCTGAATCTTTATACTCACCTTATATTGCCATACAATGAATTTGGACCATTTTTAATTCTTTGTATAAATATTGTTATCATTGTTTTTTTGCGCCTTTGTTTCGCTGGTTTTCACTTGTCACTTTGCGCCGTTCACCCTTCTCACGAGCACAATTGTGCACAAGTTGCACGGGTTACATGATCATTTAATGTAATACAGTGCTACTGTTCTATACTTACCGTTTAATATAAACTGCTCTTAGCAATTTTTGCCTCCCTGCTTCGAATCCTTTCTTGCAAATGTTATGCATACTTTTGAATAATTGCCTTTAAATATTACCTGTTGAGACATTGTTTTTTGTTATACACACTTGTTACCCAGGTCTCAACTGGGTTTATGGGTAACCTCCTGTAGCTTGTTCCAAATAAGATTGGCAAACATCAAGGAGCCCCTCTACAAAGACATGTTGGCCTTAAGGCTCCATGGCAGTGTCGAATGGGCTAAATGGTACCCTCGTACGGACCCACACAAGGGCTCCTGTTGCCAAACAAAAGTAGACGGTGCAAAAAGAATAACTCTGCAAGTATTTCTGGAACTGTGTCTCCTGCTCCCTTGTCACATGGGTTTCTTGTAACAGTACTATGTTTTTTGCCAGTGCCTCCTGATATATCATCACAATGCGTGTCTCTTCCTTGTCGTCCCCATACCTCTGACATTCAAAGTCATAATGCCATAAGTACCCATGTGTGTGTAGTGTACTGGGAAGTGTAGGGCAGGGTTTCAGGAGTAGTCTACCCCAAGGTGGGCCAGCAAAACACATCCTGGAGTCTTTCCTTTGGGGACTATTGGCCCTAATCAATGGCCCGCTACTCAATGGATCTGCATCAGGAAAGAGAACATGAACCCTCAATACCTCCATCCCAGGGCAGTATCCAAGGGGTAGACTGAGCAATCAGTGACAACATCAACCTACAAAGGGAAACTTAGCAGTTATAAACACACACAACTCAGGCAAGGCATGCAGGTTGGAGGTAACTGGTCCTGTGATGCTACTAGGTTTTGCATATGCTAGTGGTCTCCTAGCGGCCATTTCGACAATCTGTAATAAACAATCAGTGGCAGACAGCAAGTAGCAGTGAACCCTAACTACAACCCTTACTTTCATCTGGCAATGTTTTTGCCTACTTACATCTACCTATCCTCTCCATGTGCACCTTTCCGCATTACCTCTTGGCCTTCCTATTCCCTACTTGTGCTGGTCTGACCCCTCTCGCATCCACCTCAAAGTACATGCTCATCTCTCAACCTATCCTTCATCCACAAGCTCCTTACAATCACCCTCTGGTACTGCCATTCTTAAAACCATCTCTTGCCTCTAAGCTCTACCCTTGAACTCTTACTATTCTACCCAGACTCTCGCATTCTCATTCTGGTGCTGCACCTCTTACATCCACACCTACATTCCCTGCACCACTCTTAACCTCTATATACACAACACCTCTCCCATTCAAGCTGTAAACACAATGTACTGTACTCATCACCTCCTCATCAGACGATAACGATAACCATATCATGTCAAATGTATCCCTTCCATCCCCATTTCTCCCCTTTCCACTGGCTCTGGGACACTCTTTTTTGCCAAGGTGCACCATTATATCCAACTCTCACATTCACTCTTAGCACCTTGTGACATCTCTCACCCTGAAACTTACATTGCTCTATGAATCTGGCCTTATTCATTAGCCTCTCACCATTCACTCACTCTACTCTGCTTAAGGCCTACTAATAGTCATTTGACAAACTAGAGCATCCACATATTCAAACACACCATCCATCTACTTGCCCACACCTCGCATCTCTCCATCAAGCATCCTAACTTACACAAAAGGTGTATCCCCTTACATCCACATCTCAGTTCCATGCTCCATACCTCTATTATCTTATGCATATTAACAACTACCTTTCTCAATGAATCTGCCTGTGTCACACCCACCTTTCTCCGTAGTGCCACATACTTCAGCTCTCATATCCTGCTAGCTTCTAGTCCTTGTCTAGCTGGTTCTACCTCTTCCACATCTACCTATTCCTAGCATACCTTGTCCATGCTTTCGCCAGTTTTTCAAAAGGCCTTACTCTCTGATATCCACACCCCAGCATTTCCACCAATTCCCATTGTAATAATGAGGATACTCTACGTAGCCTATCCAAGCACTGCCTTTGACCTTAACTCCTTCCTTCCACTCTTATCAAATTTTTTACTTGTTCTGCTCCTCCTACATCTGAGTCTCCCCTCCATGCACAAAATGTCATCACAACTCACTCTCACCTCTACCCTTCCTTAGCTAGCTCAGCCCCTCCAACATTAACCTCTCCAACAACATGTGCAGCTATGCTTCACATATCCACCCCCCACCTCCTCCCTTGTCTGTCAATTTAGTGCATGGGTGTAACATAGGCTCCTCTAGCACCTGCACAGCAGAGGGGCCCAAAACACTTCTGGGAACCCACAGTCCACTCAGCTGACCACATGTAGCACAGGGCAATCCACTAGCGTTAACAACCCTACAAGTTCATCTCTGTTTGATCTGGGCCAGCATCAAGCATTTCTTTAACCTCCTTCATTATTTTCAATACACAAATGACTACATGCACACCTATCATATGCTCAACTCCAAATGATGTGTGGGTAAAATAGTATAGTCATAGCTTGTACAAACAAAAGATTTGTCAGTGGAAAAGTGTGAACAAATTGCCACTCTCATCCATTCTCCACTCTTCTCCCTCTGCCATCATCCCTGGTGAGCAGTGCCCATTGTGATCCGATGGCATAATGGCTGTCAGACGTAAGTTTTGTGGGTGTCCCATAGGATTCCCGATGTTCATTCAGGCAGGGACAGTTGCCGGTCACATCAATAGCACCCTCAAATGATGTGGCTATTTGCTGTCATGATGCCGATGCATTGTTTAGGCCGAGTGAGGGGTGACAGCAAGGCAAGTCTGGCAGGAAAAGAAACTTAAATTGAACATTCTCATTCCAGTTTGTAAACTGTAAGGCCCGGTCTGCCAAACATTTTAACATCTCAACCCATTCCTAAGGGACCCAGGTGAGGGGTGTTGTGCCTTTATTGTGCATCACCCTGCCGCACCATCCCAAGGAAAGGGGCTGACCACCTGTAGCTTATAACACTGATGGCCAACTAAAGGCAGTGCTCTGCTACCGGGCCCTGTAGTCATTCAGCATTTGTGAGGCCCTGGGCAGCTGTCCACTAGCAGCGCCAGCCCTGACTGGCACACAGCATCCGCCCTGAACTAAATATACTCTACATCACTCCTGTTACCAACGACTGAGGTTCAGTCTGCTTGCATAAACCAAGCCAAGAAGAAGATTATTGCATAGCATTGTCATGCTGAAAAGGTAAACCTTCAGCTGTATCACATGAGGGGGCTAGAAGGGGCATTGGGTGACCAAGCACAGACAAATGTCGTTCACTCATAATGTACTAACAGGACTTGACATAGCCTAGCATTCCCAACATGTCGATTTGATGTACATAAAAATACCCTTTGAAATTAATAGAGTTCGGCTAACTGTCTGAAACATAAATAGTACACTTAGCCCATGCAGCACCCACCAGTGTCCCAGAACAAGTAGATGAAATATCCTGGACACAACAAGCACGATCCACTCTTATCAATATTGTGACAACTCCAAATCCCTATGGAGCAAAGTCACATGTGTGTCACATAGCTGATATGACTATCACATCCTTTGCCAAATACCAACCGCTGCCATCTTAGGTTCCATGTCAGGTGTGTAATATCCAATCTCAGAATCAGATGCCTGAAAGTACAACCTTTAGAACTTGTGCCTATATGTGAAATGCACTAGCAAGTTGCTCATTTGGGTGGAAAAGGTAGCCACATACTCATGATACACATCCCTATGAGTCTCAACAACAAAACCATTGTCAAACTAAAATACCAAATATGTTTTACCTAAGAAACAACATAAAGCATGTCACAATGCAAAAAATAAATAGACTAAACAACAAAACCACAACCTAGAAGTCCTACGTATTGTGTCTTGCTCACAGTTAGCATGCCACACATCCTCTCTGGCCATGTAGACACACTCAACTTCACGTATCTCACAAATACTCATTGAAAAGCTTGGACAACAAATTGCAACTAACATTACCCTTGAATAGGCCATACATCCCTATCCTCCTGCTTACCATAATCTGGTATGGTGCATCATATTTCTGGGTGTATGATCAAACACAGGGCCATGTGTGCACCAATACAGAATCCAAAGGAACATCACATAAGCATGATGTGGCCATAGAATAGAGAAATGCCCAGACTCTCACACTCTAACTGTGGCATAAGCCCAGAATGATAGGTACATGACAACGCTAGGTACTGTACAACTCTACAATCACACCATGTCATGACTAGCATTCTAATTGTGTGACAACCATTCATGTACCATACGCTGTGTACACATGCAACTAACACATAGAACAATTGTGTCCCTGTAAGGACAATAAAACACTGTAACGTACTGAGACATGTCCTGTACACACACACCATCCACATGATGTACCCAAAAAATATCAGGGTGTAATGACTAACATCTAATTTTAAATGCACTGAAGGATACAGACCACAGACACCTTGCCTAACTGCAATCCCTGAAGAAAGGGGAGTCCTGGAAGGCAACAGGGCCAGTACACTGTCAGAACAATACCTACCTCACACTCACCATAGGCACTGGACATGTATAATATGGGTCAACTGCCTTGAAAGGGTATTGGCCTACAGTGGCATCCACCTGTGGTAATGTTGTCATTGCAACTAGTTAACAAGATTGATTGAAGGCACAGACATTGCTCCACCACTATCAAGTCACATACATCAATTGTACCATTACTCAATCAATCAATCAATCAGCGGTTTATAAGCGCGCTACTCACCCGTGAGGGTCTCAAGGCGCTGGGGGTGGGAGGGGGATTACTCTGTGTACATATCTGTGTCCAAAGTCACTACCATCTAGGCACAGTCAATTTTTATCCAGGTGTATTGATAAAACATCTGTCTTTCAGCCAATTACATACATATGCAGCATACTTCTCCAAAACTGTTGTACTGTGCTACACTTGCAGTATGTTGACATCTGTAAGCAGAAACTATGAGGAAGTCCATTTTCATAAGTAAAGGTTTGTGACTTCATGCCACACTCCTAGACAAAACTAATGTAGACGTTGACTCTCAGTCAATGTAGGCACAACAATCTAAACTACATCCTAGCCGAGTGCCCATAATCCCTTGACCATATGCAATCCATGCCATACTAACATTGTATACTTACATCACAATTAACGTATGAATGACAGTTAACAACACATCCATTTTAGGGACACAGAAAATGAAAAGAACAACAGAACATGCTTTATTCATCAAACATTGTTTTTAGAAAAAAAGAAAAAGGCCAATGGTCAGTCCAAGTGAGTGCCTCACATGGGCCACAAAGTTCCTGCCCATCATTGCTTGCCTGCACTTGTCCTGCAAAGGGACACCTCCCCCGGGAGGGGCATCTAGGGGGAAGACCAGGCACCAAAGGGACAAGACTATGGAGGATGGGGTTGGTCTTTAGGAGGGCTGGGATCAGGGGGGGTGGGACACCATCAGTGGGAGGCCTAGATGGAGGGTGGGTGGGACAATTGCAGTGGGAGTGCTAGATGGAGGGGGTGGGACAACTGCAGCGGGACGGCTAGGAGGAAGGGGGATGGGATGGGCTTCAGGAATTTGAGAATTCTGTAGTGCTGAAGAGTTTACAAGGGAATAGGGAGGGTGGTGCTTTTTTGGGACGGGATATTTGGGGTGTCGTGTTACTTGGGGGGATGTGGATGGGGAAGTTAGGGTTTCAGGAGGGGGTGGGGACTTTGTTGAACGGGGAGCTTTCCTTTTGTGGGAAGCTTCTGTGGTACTCTTTTTTTTGGTGGGCTGGGTTGGGGGGGTTCAGAAGGGTATGGCAGGGGCGTCAGGGTAATTTTCTTCTTATTGGGAGGGGGTTGGTCGGTTTGGGTAGGGAAGAGGACAAGGGCAATGAGGTGGAGTTTCTGGACAGATTGGGTACGAGGAGAGGCAAGGGTAGGGGCTGTGGAGGCAGAGGGATTTGAGGTCTGCAGCATGTCTGTGGATGCTGGTGTTTGTGTCTGTTGTGTCTGGGTGTGATGGTGTGCTGTCTGCCTGTTTTGCTGTTTGTGTGACCCGTGATGCAGTGGGACTTGTGTATGTTGACATGTCTCTGGTAGTGAGTATGACGTCTGTCTTGTGAGTGTGTGTGTGTGTTTGCCCTTATGTATGTGTGTTTGTGTGCTGCGTGTGGATGTTGAGGTGGATGCATGTTTATGTTTGCGTGTGCCTTGGTCAGGGAGGGTACTTCGAACCGTGGATGGGGAAGAGGCAGGAAGGGGGTGGGACAGCTGAATTTGGGATAATGCTGCCATCAGTGTGGAGGCTAGAGCCTGATTGGATCTCTGTAGGGAAGACATGTCAGAGTGAATGCCCTCCAGGAAAGATACTATCTGTGTAAGGTGATTGGTATGCACCTGGAGGACATTCAGCACTGCTGTCTGTCCCAAAGAGAACAACCTCAGGAGGTCAATGGCCTCCACACTCGGGGAAGCAGGGGAGACAGTGGCAGGTGGTGAGGTGCCTGGCACAAAGGAGACGCCTCCCCTTCCAGGGGAGCGGTCACGGACAGGGGGCTTGGGAGCAGCTCGGAGGGTGGAGATGATAGGGGTGGTGGTGGACTCTGATGGAGTGGACACAGGTCCAGGGGCATCCACCACCACCTGGGAGTCGTCGCTGGAGCCTGATGTTGATGAGACTGATGTTATGTCGCTCGTGCCCTCATTGATTCTCCCGTCACCCTCCGTGCCACTGTTTCCCTCTTGATCAGTGTCAGCACAGGAACCACTCTGGCTAGCTGCTTCCCCAACATCCGTGGTACTGTCTCCTTCTCTGGCCGGGTCTGATGCTGTGAACAAGAAATAAAGTGAATCACATAAGTTGTGCACATGGACTTGCCACAGAGGTCTCATCACAACTCTTCCAAGATTATACAACTACATTATTAGAACTTGTGGTTAACATACTTGATACTGTTCCGTAAATCCCACATGTTTGAAAGCAAGAAAACCTGTGCGCACTCACACATGACAATGCCATCAACCTTATGTGCTGCAACTTTGACTTCTTCATTCACAATATCTTCAATAAAACTCTGTACCAGCTGATGTATTGTCTATCGCTACTGATGGCCTTGTGTCATAACATACCTGTCTCATCTAATGCAAAGGAGTTTGGACCTCATAATGAGAACAGGAGTCACACAATCGATATTAGACATGGTATACATTCTGCTATCCCTTTTGATCAATTTGGTGACCAGCAGGCCTAGTGTTACAGGTTACATATCTTGATTGTTATAAAGAAAGCTGGTGTAGTCATTGAATGGGCCATATCACACAGATCATATTGAAGTTGCTCATATGTCCAGTAGCAGATATAAATGTTTGTTAGGTCACATGTGTTTCTCTTATTGTGGGCACACATAGGAAATAGGCATAGCTAGGGTGAAAACTATTTGGCCCATAGACTTGTGTCATTTAGGCACAGTGTTAGAAAAATGAATCGGATTTTCCTCCGCATTGGAAGCATTATACCAGTTTGCCATGTAAACACAGGTCAGCACACTGCAAAGTCCAATGACTGCATCTTCCTCATGATTCATGTGGATCACTATGCCACTGGGCCATCTGGATGCATTGTCAGTACAAACTATTAGTCCTGAACATCTTACTTGAAAATGTGTATTCAACACTTCTTACCATTGTGTCAACACTGCAGATGTTCACATTTGTAAAGGCCAAGTCTGAATGTCCCTCACTTATTTATTGCAACATGCACACAACGTACAGCTTAAATGGTAGTGCTTTTCATCTCAAGATTTTTCAAGTATTTCAGAATGATGCTCATGTGACATATCTGAATCTAACAGTAAGGCAACTAAACCATGGTTTACAAAGCATCATGTATGACCAGTTACGAGCATTTACACACATAAGAACCATTGTGAATGTGTTTTTTACATCATCCCTTTCAATTAAAACCCTGCCCAGCTGGACTCTTGCATTTTTCTTGGCCCAGCCTCTCAAGTCCTGTCACAGTTTCCTGCATTGGGCACTGCGCCGACATGTGACCCCCACGGAGCGCACCTTCCGGGAGTTGGTCCTCCACAGGTAGACCTTCTGACGGGAGTTGGCCTGTAGGGATGACATGGTGACAGGCCCTTAGTTCACATGCAACATGTACATATACAGATACTTGTGAACATAGGTCATGAACAGCTTGCCCAAACCGTCTAAAAGTGTTCATGGTGGTATTCTGTGCACTTCACCAGTGTTCAATGATGACTGTTTCCCATGAGAACAGTGATATAATGTTTACACTAGTACATACACATCTACAGAAGTGCACTTGCCCTGAACAGTTACATACACACTTTGCAAGTTTTAAAATCAGGTTTAAATGGCTGTCTCTAGGATTCCTAATGCCAGAAGTGCATGGTTATTGCACATGTAAACTAGCAATGCTGTCTGATCATCACTCACATGCTCCTCTGGTGTGCCATATAGCTGCCTGTACAGGGGCAGGACCGTGTCCACCAGCTCCTTGAGTTCCTCAGCTGTGAAGGCTGTACAGCCAGACATTGTAGCTCCCAGAAGATGTTGACAGCAGCAGAGAGATGAGGCGATCCTGGAATAATGCAGTTAGTGCAGGCAAGAGAACTCTCTAGGGAACCACCAGACTTATATCTAGAACGCATAGGCGGTCTTCAGTCCAGGCAGCCAAAGCAATAGGTCCACATCGGTCGCATTTTCTGAACTCGTCCAATGCTTTCCATTGCTTACTGACACCACGCCTACCCCGCGGTTCAAAAAATATCTGCAGTCCACGAGTAACTTTGATACATGACTAATGGAAGTTTACCGCATCGGTTTACACGCGTTGCAAACACAATCCGAGATTCACAACTGTCACAATAACAACTAACAGTCAATGGTTGTGTCCGATTCAGTTATGATCTGCCTACCGTAACTTTAAAAAATCAGTCAGCAGTGCAAACACTTTTGTAAATGTTGTGAGTTTGTGATATTCCATGCCTGGATGCAGCATTTTTCTGGTGAAAGGGATATGCTCACACTTGCATGATGAACTGACCTTGAGGAGCACATTACGCACTGATTGGGAAGCTAAACCCAACATGAAATGAAACTATGCCATTTTGCTACTCAGGGTTTATAACAGTCAATATGTGTCTTTGGTGCATTCTAAGTACAGTTTACACCTAGTTACTGCATTACAGGACAGTGTGACCCAGTGTTTCATCTGTGTGATGTGCTGGTGGAAAGGGTGTGTGTGTTTGAAGTCTTGGATACTACATTCCCAGAGGAATGATTACACTCTAACATAAAGCAGCCTACATACGCTTTGCTCTGATATGTGAGTTTCTAGGGCATCTTTGTAGTGTACAACAGCATTTTCTGACACTTCTACATTGTAAATGGTTTGTGTATGTAATTGTTTGTGGAATGTAGACATGACAACATGACAGTGTCCACCCTGTGACATTAGTGTGCATATACTGCATTGTGATACGCTTGATGTATGTGGTGTCTCAGATGTCATGCATTACATGATCCTATTGTGTGTACAGATGAACCATATAATTGATATAACAAACATAAGTCTAGGCTTCTTGGCTTGTGAGTTTTGGAGTATATCCTGCTTGATGTAAATGAAGAATAACTGACACTAGTGAACATTACACTACTGCACTCTAATTGTTGTGTCACCAAACCATTCATACATGTTTAGCAATGTCATGTATGCTGTGATATGTATCTAAGGATAACATTGATCATTGAAATTTATTTTTTCAATGACATTGTGTGTTATGTGTGTTTAATTGCTCTTTGCTGTTGGTGTAGGTGCATGTTCCTTGTTACATTTTGAACTGACACCAACTGTGTATACACTCTACACATAGGTATTGCGGAGGAGCCAGAAGACAGCCTCCTGTGTACATGCCCTTTCCAGACCTACAAACATTGGAAGAGCGAGACATTATAAAAAAATACAGTCTCATAAGGGCATCAATTGATGAGTTATGCCAGCAGTTGTCTCCTTATTTGCGGCCTCAGCGCACCTATCTAACAGCACTAACCCCCAAGGTGAAGGTGATGGCAGCACTGCATTTCTTTGCCACGGGAACATTCCAATACACAGTGGCAACATCGAGTGGAATGTCCCAGCACATGTTCAGTAATGTTCTTCAGGATGTGTTGCAGGCATTGACCCGATACATGGACCACTATATAAAGTTTCCGAGAGCTGGAGATTGGCTGCCATCAAGGGTGATTGTAATGCATTTGGACGAATACCCCATGTAATTGGATCAATTGATGGCACTCATGTAGCTTTGATACCACCACAGGCCAATGAACCGGTGCATCGCAACAGGAAACTTCCACTCCATCAATGTCCAGGTGGTGTGTTTGCCTGACCTGTGCATTTCACACGTCTGTGCCAGATTTTCAGGGTCTGCACATGATGCATATATCCGGTGTAACAGCATAATACCACATTTGATGAGTCAACTGCAACCTGAACGTGCCTGACTTGATGGTAGGTGATGTTGTATATGAAAGTTGTAGTGTGTGTTGTTTGTATGTCAGATAGTAATATGTTGTTTGACAACTGAACTATTTTCTGTCTTCAATGTAGGAGACTCTGGATACCCCAACCAGCCATGGTTACTGACACGACAGCAACCCAGTCACCCCAGCAGAAGTGTGCTTCAATGAGGACCAGGCGGATAGTGGAACGGACTTTTGGCCTCCTGAAGTCAAGATTCCGCTATCTGGATAAGATGGGAGGAGCCCTCCAATATGCCCCAGGAAAGGTGTGCCAGACAATCGTGGCTTGCTGCATGCTACGTAATGTAGCAATGCATAAGAACATACCTCTCATTGAGGACGAAGGAGACCAGCAGGTGCCACCGATGGAGGATATAGGACTGGGCAATGATGACAGTGGTGATGATGATAATGGAGTGGATTTGAGACAACAGCTTATCCACAACATTTTCAAAAGACTGTAAGTATGCAATGAGAGGAGGTGACTATACATCATTGCTTGTTGTTGTGTAGCTAGTGGACAATGTGGATGTATGCTAAAGAGTGGAGGATAAGTGTCCTGAAGTTTTTTGGTGACTTGTTTTAGAAATTTTTAAATTTACATGTACAGTGTTTCAGTAAGGCCTTGCTAGTGTTAACAATGACATTGTTGTGGCTGAGGGATCATACTTCTCTGTCTTGTGAGACTTTATTTATGATTGCTAAACTCTGTTCTTTATGCTTTTTTCCCAGGGTACTTTGCCATGTCATCTACAGAGTAGACTTACAGAGTTGTGACTTCACCAGACATATGATGCTGTGACAGACACCGACATGAAAATATTGCTTAACTCCCTGGCACGCACTTCCTTAATAGTCTGGTGTTTTAGTAATTATTGCCTTTCAGTACTGTGTGATATAATTGTAGTTTGTGTTCAGGCACCAGGTTGTATCTGGACAATAAAAAATGTGTTCCACATTGAGGTGTGCCTTTTCTGATATCACACATTCAAACATGTTCTAATATAAGTTTGAACATGATGAAGTAGTTGGCTGACAATGATTGTTGATTGGGCTGGCAAATAGTGATAGTTGTGTATACAATTGACTTCCTGTGAATATGTACCATGGACTACAGTTTTTCTGATACTCTGATTGTGTATATCTATCTTGTTGTGCAAAGGTTAATTTACCTCCTGGCACTTAGGTTACTACTTACAAGTACTTGATTACCTAGGTTGGTGACACTTTCATCATTGTGATTAAAAGGTGATGACAAGATTTAGAATTTGATGTCAAAGTCACAACATGAGCTAGTATTGCTGTGTAAAGTGGTTTATTTTGATATACATGGTGAATAGGTGAAGCCACACCATAGTGAGGTGATTATGAAACAAAAATGTGAAGATTGGAGTTGACAGTGTTTGCTGATTAAATCCCCAAAAATCCTAGCCACAGTTATTCAAGTCAAAAGTACAACTTTGACCCTCTGTCAGATGGGGAATCAGTGTCAGCCATCGTGCGAGTACACTTCCCCTCATTGTCAGGTACCCATAGGCCCAGATGAGCTGGTTGGGCTGGGTGGCAGAAGGAGTGTTTGCTATTACTGCAACTCCCATCAGGCTCTGTCCTACACACACCTTCCCACCCAGCTCAACCAGGCGAACAGGAAGAGTGGTGTCCAGACAATGAGTGGAAATGTACTGGTAAGATGGCGTTCATAGGTGCATGGTATCTGACTTGACCACAACTCCCATTAAGGCCTTGTGCTCCAAACAGCAGTCACCAGTGTCAGCCATCTTGCTAGTACACTTCCACTCACTGTCAGGTACCCCAAGGCCCAGATGATCTGGTTGGGCTGGGTGGCAGGAAAAGTGTGTGCTATCACTACATCTCCCATCAGGCCCTGTCCTACACACATCTTGTACTGGCAAGATGGCTGGCACTGGTGCATGGTGTCTGACTTGAAGCCATCTCCCATCAAGTCACCATGCAGCGGTGTCAGACATCTTGCTAGTACATTTCCACTCACTGTCAGGGAAGCAGAGTTCCATGTGGCCTGGTTGGGCTGGGTGGGAAGGTGTGTGTAGGACAGGGCCTGATGGGAGATGTAGTCATTGCAAACACTCCTCCTCCTATCCAGCTCAACCAGCCCACCTGGAACTTTGCTTTCCTGACAGTGAGTGTAAATGTACTGGCAAGATGGCTGGCACTGGTGACTGGTGTTTGGAGCACAAGGCCTTGATGGGAGTTTTGGAAAAGTGTGTACATGACAATAGTTTTGAGCCTTTTCATCTTCATTGCAGGTATGTGGGTTATCTGTATTACATACACGTCATATGATCTTTGACTATTAGTTTGTTTGAATCTAAAAACGTTCATTTAGGTAACTGGGACCATTACAGAGATGTCTGCAGAATAGTAATTACTAACTTATGTGAAATGTGGAGTTCATATGTCACTTGGATGATAAGGGCAGTAGAGACATTGTTAACTTAGCATGAGCCCAGACGCAATGATGCAGCTTTTGCGCACGACGCTACATGCATCTATTTTTCACGACTCGGTTTCTGCCTTTCACATGAGAACACTTTGCTGTGCATGTTCTCTCTGTTCCTGGAGTTTAGTCTGAACACTGTGAGCAAGGTCGATAAACAATGCCACTTGTTATTCTGTTCTGGTCAGGTCCTAGCGCCTAGACATAACATACCGGTGCAGCTGCCATAGGCGGGAACTCATATTTTGATATTATGGGAACACACGCTTAGGTGAGACACACTTGGAGAGGGACCTTTCCATGGAGAAGAGCTACATGCACCTGTGATGTAGAAATACGATCTATGTCCTGAGGTATGGGGTCTGCTGCCAAAGCCCAGAGATCTTCTATTATATAATAATTAATCTACTTATCAAGGGGAGGGTTGGAGTTTAGGCACTGTAGTCCTTTCTCTGCCGTCAGTATAAAATGACTTCTCCCTTCATGATATATGGCCTAACTGCTATGCTAACCATATTGGTAATATGTATCTTTCTGCTTGTTGTGGCATGTATACTGCATATAAGAGCAAGTTAGTTAAAATATTTTAAACTATCTTCGTGTTTCTGTTCTGATCTTATTGTGGACGAGTACGAGTAAGTGAGCAAAAAGGTGTGTCTTGTTTCCACTATTCCTGAGAGATCACAGAGTGTTGTGTTCTGGGGTGTCCAATCATTTGTTACTCCTGTTGTGTGTAGGAGAGCGAGTGAGACACTATAGCTAGTCGGTCCGGGGCTTGTGGGTACTAAGGTGGTAGGCAGGCATAGCCCCTATGCACCAAGGTCCTCCAATCCTGCGCATAGTTCTGCGGATGTGCAGAATCCCTGCAACATGGCGCCACCAACGTTTGGTCTGGTACTTATCTGCGAGAGCACCTGAGTAGCGCTTGTGCTTGTCCACAAAACCATTCCGCCGGTACCCGGAGACGTCCGGTGTGCGTTAGGTTAACCTCCTGTATTTGAGATTATAGGTTTTTCAAGCTTGAATTTTAAAAGGTTTTTTAGGTCTCGCCTAGGCAGCGTGCATGCGCTGCACTAGGAGAGGGCCTTTAGCAATCGGTCTTCACTTTTCAAGCAGTGCACTCGTGCTTGTGGCGGCATCCACCTTGCGGGAGCGAGCAGCGGCGCGGCCACATTAATTACAAACATATGGCCGCTGCTCGCTCCCGCAAGGTGGATGCCGCCAGAAGCACGAGTGCAGTGCTTGAAAAGTGAAGACCGCTCTTCTGTCCCTTTCCTATGTTTTTCTGTGATTGCTTGAGCTTGTTTTGAATGCCACTGTTTTAATGAAGCTTCTGTGCGATGTTTTGTACAACTTTGTTTAAAATGTTACTTTTTTTTTTTTGCTTTTCGACGTGACCCTGTTTTTGTGAAGAACTCTGTTCAGTCACAGAGCTCTCTGCCTGTAGGTTCCAGAGAGTCTGCCTGTTGCGTCCTTCCTGCCCATCCTCCCATTCCTATTCCCCCTCCCAGCAGCTTGTTGTTTGATCCTGTGATAGCGCCCCTGCTCCTCCATGACCCCCACTGCTCCGGGTCTCTGGATGTCCGTGATCTGTGCCCACAGCCCCCACTGCAGACAGAATCTTTTGTGCGCCATTCGACAGCATGGAGCAGTGCACTGTAATGTGGTTAACGGCACCTCCACAGCACAACATCGCAACACTGCATTCATTGAAATGTTTTATATCAAATGAATTTCGGAGGAAAAAAGTAAGATATTTAATTTACTGGAACGAGTGGGTTGTTGCCTTTTGTGGAATATAGTCTTTTAAACATCAGGCTGCTACTGAGTGCACTTATATTCTCCTTTAAAATGTGTTTACTTGCACAGCTTAATTGACCATTTTGTCCGGGATGTTCTGTGAGGTTTTCTGCAGCCCCATAAATGACTTTCATCTGGTCCCTCGATGGCTCGTTTTCAAACTGAATAAAGTGATGACTTGAAGCGCTTTTAAAAAAGTGTCGCAGAATGAAGCTCCTTAAAGAGTTTTGTGCATCTTCCTTTGGACATTAACCAAAAGCGTACTTTACAAATTCAACCTAAGCATGGTTACCACCTGAGGAATTTATCTGCCTGTTATTATAATGCATGAGGGATTCACCGGTGGGGACACTCTTCAGCCGAGGCACACACCTGCATGGAGAACTCCCTGCAAGTCGATGAGTGCACATTCCGTGACACCGAGACAAAGTGGCCTTCTTTCTTACTGATCCTGTATACGGAACACCCATGAATTCACGATGTGACACGCAGCGTAAAGCTCTTGAATAAATTAATTAATGTTCTCGAGTAGCCCTCTTTGAGAACTGAGGCACAGAATAGGAAATTAAGTTACATTTGACAGCAGTTTTCTGCCTTCAAAGTATGCGGCAAAGAACTAGATTGCATCTTGTATAATCTTGATCTTGCTTATTTCAAACGCTGTGCCTGCTCACATCCTGCCATTTTCTTGAAGAGTAGATAAGAGCAAGTCATGCGTTGGATCCCACAATCTGGTCAAGTGAGGACAGCCAGGATAACAACACTGGTCTTCTTAATCCTACAGGTTACATATCCACTAAACCCCATCACTTGAGGTGCACTCGTGAGAACTGCGCTGAGACCCCCACCACTAAATTTATTTCACTCAGGCTGCAACAAACCACATACACACACCAGCGAAAGCACAGGCAGTGATAGGGCAAACGCCCGTCCTGTAGAGAGCAGGTATAATGCACGCAGCAGCAATGTAAGCATCACACACACTCGCCTGGCAGCATGTGCAGTGCCGGTGCACGTTTCTCTTATACAGTACAGGCTCAGCACAGACAGTGGCACTGTAAGCTTCCTTCACAGATGTATGTACACCCAGGGTCCTGCTCAGGCAGCCTGTGACAGTGTGAGTTTTCTTCGCAAACTACAGGTTCTGCACAGCCAGTGCCCACCCACACAATACACACCAGCTACAGCACAGGCAGTGGCAGTGGCAGTGTAACCTTCCCTCACACACGCACACATACACACCAGACACTGCCCTGCCAGCTTGTTACACATGCTCCTCTGTAGGACTTTGTAATGGATGAAAATCAGCTTGCCCTGAACCAGTGCGTCATCTGACCCGGTGGGCGAGGGTGAGGTCCACCAGCTCCCATTTTTGGGGATTGGCTCTTATTTTTCCTCAACAGACTTTATTCCAGAGCAAAAGAGAGACAAGAATTTGCAATGCAATAGGTCTCGGATTTGCGGGAGTTTGAGCTATTGGCATTGTAAATGATTTGCAGTAGACAATGAAAGTTACAGATGGTTGTGAGATAGAATGTGCTTTCATACAGGTGACGCATGAAGGAACGCAAGAAGGTCAAGGCTTGGGTGTCATCAGGTAATAGACTGTAACAGAACCAACAAGCATTGGCATAGCCAATAGGTCTCGCCTTTGGGACCTTATAAGTGTTTAGTTATCCAGCACAATATCCTTGGTGCAACAACATCAACTGTTGCATGGCTAAACACTTATAAGGTCCTAAAGGCGAGACCTATTGGCTATGCCAATGCTTGTTTATTCTTAAGTTTATTATTCCAGTTATTGCGCTACCATTTCTTCCTTACTGTTTGAATAATGGCAATAGCAATTGCTCTTACTGCGCACTTGACTCAACATGGAGTGCCGGGCGCAGGAGCTTCCATTATCTTTGTTGTAGAGGCGAACGCTGCGTATCGCTTCGAAGTTTTTTATTCTTGGGTGACTTTTCCTGGGGTTGATGCCAATGATGGTTTTTTTCATGAATATACTGACGCCCAGGTTCCCCGTAAATAAAGACCATATCGGTCAATTGAAGTTCCGTTGTCGGCTTGGGAGCACACTATTTGGTTTAATGGCGCCCTTCCTCACCCTGTTACGTCGATCCGTTTAGGCCCTTTATCGGTCAACGGAGCCACATGGACCGTTGTGCCGGGATATACACCACACCCTAATTTTTGTGGTGTTACACACGCAGAGCTTCGTGAATTATATGCTTCCCTGACCCATGTACATCGAAGTGTGATACAATATGTGTCTCGCACTATCCAAGCGGCTCCGGCTGGAGCCCCTCCACAGCAACCTGCGCATGGCGGCTTGGTAATAATCCCCATCATGATTAATTCGGTGATGGGCAAACGTCCTCCGAGTAGGGACGACTTGCCGTTCTGGGTCGCTGAGAAATTTGAGCAACTTGAAGCTGTTTTCCCTAACACGTCCCCTGTAGAAAAACACAGGATATTAACCACGAGTTTGCCTAAATGTCTCGTTCCAAATGTCATGGATTGTACCACTTGGAGTACAGTATTTGCAGCGCTGTATTCCCTTCGCTTTGGCACACCCTCTATGGCAGTCCTGCCGTCCGTTATTTGGAAGGTACAGGATGAGCACGGGGCTGAGGCAGCCCTAGAATTGGGGATGAGACTGATCGGGGTATTCCCCATCGTCTGTGACATGATTCTTGCTAACGTTAAGGGAGACGCTGTGAGTCTACAAATTAGTAACCGCCTCGAATTAGTGTGCGGGTGTAGATAAACAGCATGAGTTGCCGAAGATTATAGCTAAGTTCTATAAGTCATTGGCACGCAATAATTTGGGGGTCCGACCTTTTGCGCAACCGCAAACGTAAACTAAAGTTCCACTGAAATGGAGGGACGTCCATTCTTTCCTAAAAAGAATTGGAACAAAAATAAACAACAGCAACAACAGCAGCCGAAGCAGGGGTCGCGTGCTGGTTCACGACACCTGTGGCTGCTGAACGTACATATGATTTACGTGATCGTTCTAAACTTAAGTCCCCGGAAAGGTTTCAGGTTCCTGACTCCCGTTCTCCTCGTTCCTTGCAGGAATCGTCGGATCAAAAGTTCGGTGGAGGGGAACGCCAGGATAGAAAACCAGGCGAGACCACGCAACAGCGACGTGATCAGCCACGCCAGTTTGACATTAAAGCCAAACCGGAGGGACAACCACAATATCGTGGACAATTTCAGAAGAAAAAAGTTGCTGCTGTAACAGCAAAATATGCCTCAGTCGGTGAGAACCCCGTCTCTGGACTGGAGATGGGCTGGAACCCTCACCGACAGCGCAGCAGAAGTTACCATAGTGAGGGAGGCACTGCGTCCTTGTCTGGAGGCGAGCAACTGGCACATTTATCACAGTGGAAACCCAACTGATACAAGAGTTGCAACCCTGTGTCAGGACTGATTACCGGTTGCGCTGTCTGACCCAAACGTGTGAACCAGGAAGTAAGTCGATACGAACTACAGTTCCCGGCATGCTATACGAGTCACGTCTCACGTGACCCAGACACGGCAGCTGGTGGCAGGGTAAGGCGGCAGGAAGAGCGTGGGCTGCAGATTATCCTGAGCGATTCCGACGCAGACTTCTTCCTACCTACGGATTCTAGGTCAAGAGGCGGTAGAGTGCGGTTGCACATTCCTCAGTACCGTCTTCTCGAGTGAGAGGCAGGAGTGCTTCACAACCTCGCCCTCCTCCTGCGTTTCTCCTCTGTTGGACGAGACTGGCAGTTAGCGGTCTCTTGCAGGAGGTTTACCGTTAGCTGGGGCACACTTGCCCGAGATTTCTCCTCTGTTGGCTGGGACCGGCTGTTAGCGGTCTCTTGCAGAGGAGGTTTACAGACTTCCGTGGCTTCATCGGCCCGATCATACTCCCTATTTGGGGAAACCATTCTACCAGTTGGTTCATGCGAAGTACGCTTTTGCTGTGATTATATTTTGGAAAGTGATTCTATTTTTGATGTAATACAACCAAGAACGAATTCCGCTCAGAAATTTCGGGGAATTGTATAAAAGACCGGAAGGGACACGAAAGAACATGGTGGTCCTTTCTTGAAAGCCAGGGGTACTGTGATCCTTTAACTTACCTAGGCTTGTTATTCTGGGCATAGTTCAAGACTGTTATTGTAACCTGGCCCGACATTTCTACTTCACGATTGATTTGTTCTTTGTTCTCTTGTTTCCCAGAAGAGAGTTCATGAAGGGTGTGCAGTCCTCAGTTGTCTTGCATATACGGCCAAAACCCCATGCTTTCTTTGGTAGGTGTTAGGAGGTTTCTTGCGCCCACAAACAAGGTACCAAACGGGGTAAGTTGTTTACCATGTATGTTCTCTTTTTCCCATTATTTTCTGTTGGGAGACTTGCAGCCACCCACTGCTCTCTTCTGGCATCGCTCTCTCACTCCTTTATTATTTCAGGTAGGGTGTACAGGGCTTAACAGAATTAGCCAGGTGTGGTGATGTTTTTTTAATAACGTTTAGGTTATTGTATTATACTTCTTTATTGTGTTTCTGTGTTATCCCCAGATCTCCCTCCCAGCTGTTCCTACCCTTTCCTTCCTCGGCTTGATTATCTAATAGTCTGTGTATATCACATTCAGACCGGGATTGTCGAGAGTGGACCCCATTGAGCATCGACACAACTCAGAGGATTCTGGAAGGAGGAGCCTGACACCTGATAGACTATATGGAAATAGTCATCCAAATTGAAGGTGATATAGAACGTACAATTAAGGGTATCTTTGGGATAACCTCACCTTCTCTTACTGATATTTTGCTGGCAGGCGGATTGGCCTCCTCCTTTTGTTTGGCTTCTTCCTGAGGCGAGGATGTTATACTCTCAGTTTTTCCGAGTTATGTCCCTGAAGAGGCTAAACAGGCATATCTTGAGAGGAATGGCTTTGGACCTTGCGCCGGCCATCTATAAGTAATCAGGTGAGCTAGGATATTCACCGGCTTTATGAAATTCCCTACGGTCCATGCCACAGGCTCAATACCCAATCAAACATGAGGCAAAAGCCGCTTTATTAGTGATATTTTAACACAATGTGAATATCAAGGTGTAGTGAAACTTGTGTTTCGTCAATAGATAAACCTCTTTTCCGATATCGAAACCGGATGGTTCATATCGCATAGTTTTGGATTACAGAAATTTGAACATTCATGTTTATCGTTTGCCTAACAGAACACTCCCACAGCTCTCGTTAACATCGCTGCTAGGCCTTTTCCCCTCCTGTGCTAAGCCTTTTTTTTGGCTATTTGGGGTGGTGCGTGGCTTAGGCCCCTGTAACTTTGACCACATAAGGTTATCCACGCCAAATTTGCAGTCCTTTTTTCTAACATCATGGGGATTGTAAAGGAATTTGCACAGGGTTTGTGGATTCCCCTGGAGGGACCAGAGAATTAGCCAAAATACAGCAACATTTTTGGGTTTTTGGGAAAAATGCGAAAAAGGGCAGCAGATGAGCGTCTTGATTTTTTCCTGCAAATGGCATCAAAAGGGTTGTGGTGCTGAAATCACCATCTTCCCAGCTTTTTCAGGGACAAGCAGACTTTTTGTCAGAAAACCAACTTTTTACACAGATTTTGGCATTTTTCTGGGACATAGCCTATTTTGCTATTTTTGTGCTTTCAACCTCCTTCAGTTAATGAGTAGAAGTGGGTATGAAACCAATAATGGATCCTCGAAGCCATACATTTCTGAAAAGTAGACACAATTCTGAATTCAGCAAGGGGTCATTTGTTGTAGATCCTTAAAGTTTTCCTTATAGAAACTAACAGTTAAATAAAGGACAAATTGAAAATTAGTTGAAAAAAACAGCCATTTGTGTCAACGTTTTCCACCTGTAACTTCTTCTAATTATGACAGCTATTTTGAAGGCAATATGCCGTTATATCCAGCTGGACCTTTCTGGTTGTGGGGATATATAGGAACTTAGCTATGAGGTTCACCGAGAACCCGGCAGACCAGAGCCAATAATTGAGCAGCATCTTGCAATGTGGTTTTTATTATGTGCCGGGTATATAGCAATTGTTATTTGGGAAAATGTATGCATGGAAAAATTGTTATGAAAAGACACCTATGTATTTCTGAAATGGGAACAAAATAGCAGATTTTAGAAACAGTAGATATTTGCACATTTCAGGGTGGGAGTACCCCATGCTAGCATTGAGAATTATAGGTCATTTTTCAAATATGACTTATTTTCCCCACACAGTGTCTTTCATTTTGGAAGGCAGAAATGCATCGAAAGTCAATAAGAGTAATAACAGTTGCTCTACAATTCTGTGTTACCCAAAGTCTCCCGATAAGAAATGGTACCTCACTTGTGTGGGTAGCCCCTATTGTTGCCCACAACAGGAAATGGCTCAAAATGCAACGTGGACGTACCACATTTTCACGGCTGAAAAAAATTACCCCTTTTTTTGCAAAGTGCCTAGGTGTAGTTTTGAACCTAGCACTGCCGGGAACCTGAAGCCTAGCAAACCTACACATTTTGAAAACTAGACACCCAGGGAATCCAGGATGGGAGTGACTTGACTTCCTCCCACCAGGTTCTGTTACCCAGAATCCCTTGCAAAACATAAAAAATTGTCAAAAACCACATTTCCCCACATTTCTGTGGTGGAAAGTTCTGGAGATCTGCGTGGGTCCACAAATTTCCACCCACCCCGCGTTCCCCAAAGTCTTACGCGAAAAATGGTGCTTACTCCCACTTGTGTGGGTCAGGCCTAGTGCCTGCGACAGGAAAGCCGGCGCAAAGCGCCCAACGTGGTCACACC
>CAWUFW010023096.1:0-82264 GCA_963921515.1 Calotriton arnoldi | reverse complement strand
TCACAGACTCTCTAATTACTTATCAGTGGAAAGGGCACATCGAGTGCCAGGTGGCAAACCCAAACCGGGAGCTCCCTGCGACCTATCCTGGCTCGTATTTTCAATTTCCATGACAGAGATGTCATATTGCAGATGGCACGCAGTGCCCCATTAGTAAAATATGAGAACAGCACCATATTCTTTTTCCCGGACTTTACTACCAAAGTGCAGAGACAAAGGAGAAGCTTCCTAGAGGTCAAAAAAGCACTGCGAGATGAAGGAATCAAGTACGCCATGCTCTTTCCTGCTAAATTGCTTGTGGGCCAGAAGGGAAATCCTGGTTTTTCACACAATCCGAGGAGGTATGGGAGTGGATGGATGGCGACGAGTAGGAAATCCGAACCCCAATGCAAAATAATTGTCAGAGACTGAGGAAACTGATGAGACGCGGATCCAGAAGTGGGCGGAGAACGACGAAATACTGCAGGAGGAGGAATAAGAAAGTACTAACTCTCTTAGACTGGATTTGATACACAATGTAATAGATATCAGAACATTAACGGCGGACCCAGTTGATAAAATGCAGGTTTGTTGGCACGTGGGAAGAGACCGAACTTTTGTGGCAGGCGGATCTGAAATAGAAGTTCATGAGAGACAATGGATATTCTCCTACGAGTTCGGTACCCTCTAATATATACTTTTCTGGGGTGGGAGAGTGGGATGCCCATTATGCCGGGCCATAGCCCTCTAGTTTAAGTTGGGTAGGGACGACAGGTGCTCTGCAAACTTGGGGAGGCGGGTAAGTTTGGGTCAGTCGTGCAGGGAGGCAGGGTGGGAGGAAACTAGTTTCACCATTGAAGTTAAATTGTTATAATTGTTAAATTATAGTTTGTATAAGAGCATTCAAACAGTGACAAATTCGAAGGTTCGCCTCCGACTTCGCTTTCATACAATACACATTGTAACTGCCATACCCCATGTACAACTTAGCAGCAAAACTTGATGCAGGGCAATTGACAAGCACCTCTATTCTTGACCCGTCTTCTCTATCGGGGGGGGCGGGGGCGGGGGGGGGGAAGGCCTGGAGGGTAAGCACAACCAACACATGATGGACAAACCACCCCTGGTATTTAAAAATCCCTCACATAAAAAAAGACCTAGAAAAAACAACTGACAACTACTTTAAAGAAAATGAATCCTCAGTCAAATACCACCGGATCTTGTGGGAGGCCTTTAAAACAGTATTAAAGGGACAAGCTTTGTCTCTGACTGTAGGACTCAAAAGACATTAAAGGGCAGAAGTTGAGAAACTGGAAAGGGAAATATTTCTTCTAGAAACAGAAGTAATTACCCAAAATACCGACAATGCTAGCCATAAACTAGAACTCAAGAGGCAGGCATATCAAGACCTAGTTAGAGGAGGAGCAAGGGCCAGACACACCGTGACTTAATACAAAATATATGAACTGGGAGATAAAACTGGTAAATTGTTAGCCTGGCTAGATAGACGAGACCGAGCGAGTTGCTGGGTTACTGCCCTAGAAGATGAAAGGGGGTACTTAATGCGAGGCCCGCAAGAAATAGAGGAGGCTTCTGCAAATTACTTCCAGAATTTATACTCCCCAGAGAGCACGGCTACAACGGAGATAATCAGAGACATTTTGGCTGACTTGCCCCTCCAGATGCTTTCCTTACTGGGATGCGCCGCTCTATTTAAAATGATGGCACTCTCGAAATTCCTGTACGTGCTACAAAATACACCATACCGAGTGCAGGACTCCTACTTCTGGGCAATAGATAACGAGATCAGAAATCTACTTTGGGACGGGAGACTCCCTAGAATAGCCACACAAAAACTAGTGCAGGGGTTGTACGATGGCAGAATATCGCTACCCAATATCTAAATTTACTACAGGGCGGTCCAGTTGGCAGTTGTAAATTAATGGGTCCACCGCCCATATGATGAACCCGCATATTGGATGGACCGCCATATACTGCGACAGGGGGGCTATACAAGAGCACTATACACTAACCCTAGGAAATACCACAAGACAGGACCTACACTCCTGACAGTCAAGCTATGGCACCAGATCCATAAAAAAATTGGGATGGAAGGCCACAATAACTCAAGCGACACCACTGTGGGATGCTGAAGTGCTTAGAACATTGCGGAAGAGTCCAGGCTTTAAGAGGTGGGACCAGAGAGGCATCTCCACTGTGAAAGACCTGTGGTATGAAGATGATGTAGTCCCCTTTAAATAATAACAAGAATATGACTTAAAGACTGCGGAAATGTTCCGGTCCGTTCAAATCAGACTTGCGCTACACTCAGCCAAACCACAGGAAACAACACCACCAGAGGCAACCCTACTAGAAGATAGATTGTTAACTGAATACATAGACCGTAGAGCTATCTCCCTTACTTACCAGAAACTTATGAACAACTCCCCTGACCCCCTTTTAAAACTCCTAAATGGCTGGCAAGCAGATCTAGGTACACTGGACGACGAAGACTGGCAAGAGGCCGTAGCCTTGCAGAAGGATTCGATTATAACTTCTAAACTTAAATTCATTCAATTAAAGATACTTCATAGGACGTATCTATCATGTAGTGTCTTACTTGAAGATGGGAAGGGCCCCTGACTCGAAATGCCGCAGGGGATGCCAGGAGGAGGGATCTTTTTAACACATACTCTGGGATTGTCCAGAAATTAAAACCTAATGGGAGGCAGCGATACAATGCATGCGCGAAGTACATGGGATAGAGTTACAACCCCTACCTAAATGGTGCCTCCTGCACCATTTAGGTAGGGACGAAACGGACCCCCATAGTATGCCCCTTTTTCCTCACTCTCTTTGCGAACAGGTAGCTCATTTAATAACCAACCATGCAAAATTTTTCTTATTGGTGATTTTAATTACTGGGCCAATGAGACATCCGGTGGCCCCCAATCTGTTGAACTCTCTGAGTTACTCACGGGGCTAAACCTTACACAACAGGTGCTCTCTGATACACATATTAAAGGGCACACACTAGACCAGGTTTCGGCAGCTAACCTCGTCATTTCCACCATGTCGGTCACACCTTGCACATGGTCGGATCATTACTTGATTAAATTCACCATCAATAACAGTTTCATGGCCAAAACTCCTCTTTCTGAAGGGGGAATAAGAAGAAATTGGAATAAAATTGACAAATCTCTATTCCTAAACACACTTGCCACCTCTGTCCCACCCTCTCACCGTTCTATCAATATTGGTGATGGACATTTGACTACATGGCTAACAGCCGCTAGTGACAAGTTCGCACCCCTCAGGAAAATACACCTTGCCCGACGTCACGATGCCCAGAAATGGTTTTCTAGTGACCTAAAAACTCAAAAATTGGCTCTGCAGCAACTCGAAAGAAAGTGGAGACGTAACTATTTATCTGATGATAAAAGGATTTACCTAAATGCCATGAAAGCACATAAAAAGACCATTCTGACTACCAAAGCGGCATATTTTTCCTCTAAATTCTTGACTACAACCAATAGGTCTAAGGAGATCTTTTCAATTGTGAATGAGTTGTCTAATCCTGAAAGAGTTACAACTAAATCCACCCCTTCCCAAACTTTTTGCAACTCTTTGAATTCCTTCTTTATTGACAAGATCACAAAAATCAAGGCCAGCATCCAGGCTTGCCCAAATCCTGAGGCTATCTCCAGTACATTTAAAAATCCTAGTATCTTCACTTAATTTCCCATAATCAGTAACCAGACTTTCTTGGATCTCCTATCCAAAGTTAAATCTGGCTCCCCAGGGACTGTTTCCCCCCTAGAATTTTAAAATAAATATTTAACGCTCTTCCCAGCCCGGCCCTAAATCTTTTGAATGAGTCGCTGTCTCAGGGTATTGTTCCCGAATCTTTCAAGGAGGCAATTGTTGTCCCCCTCCTGAAGAAACTAGTTTCAGACCCCCCCAAATCTTGACGAATTACCGTCCGATCTCTCTCCTCCCATATCTAGCTAAGGTTCTGGAGGTCTATGTAACTAGATGCCTCACTGGATTTTTAGAGGAGTCTGAATATTTTGATCCTCATCAAGTAGGCTTCCGCCTAGCACACTCCACTGAGGCTGTGATACTGACAGTGTTGGACACTCTCCGCAGAGGGCCGATAAGGGTTCCCCGCAGGCTCTTGTCCTGCTTGATCTCTCTGCGGCCTTTGACACGGTCGACCATGTTTTACTGGTCGACCGCGTCAGAGACGCTGGGATTCAGGGACCCACCTTGGGCTGGATCGGCTCTTTCCTGGAAAACCGTTCCCAGGCAGTCTGCACTGCTCAGTTTACCGCTCACAGAATTAGGATCACATGTGGAGTCCCATAGGGCTCCTCACTTTCTCCCCTTCTGTTTAACCTTTACCTCCACCCCCTTATTTGGGCGTTGAAGGTACGGAAAGTCTGCACTTTCAACTATGCTGATGATTTCCAACTTAAATTCCCCATCAGCAACTCCCCTAACTCGGTCCGTGTTTTCCAGTCTACTATGCTGTTCATTAGCGGATGGATGAACAGCAACCACTTAAAACTTAACCCGGATAAAACTGAGTTGGTTCTTACAGGAGGTATCCACAAAAACCCCTGGGGTTCTCATTTCTGGCCCAAGGAATTGGGTCAA
This sequence comes from Calotriton arnoldi, assembly GCA_963921515.1. Lineage (NCBI taxonomy): Eukaryota > Metazoa > Chordata > Amphibia > Caudata > Salamandridae > Calotriton > Calotriton arnoldi. The sequence continues at coordinate 77,626 of CAWUFW010023096.1, read as the reverse complement.
CCCCCCTCCCAGTCCAACTTGGCCAAAAGCCTCGGGGTAACAATTAACCATTACCTCACCATGAAGTCCCAAATTGGGTGAGTGATATCCACCTACTTCTTCCAATTGAGGAAAATAAAAAAAAGATCAGGAGATTCCTCACCCAGGAAGCTTTGACTCAGGTGATTCTTGCCATGGTTATGTCCCATGTTGACTATGCCAACTCGTATCTTGGCATCCCCCTATATCTATCTAAACGTTTGCAGCTGGTACAGAACCAAGCTGCGAGCTTGATTTTTCAGCAACCCAGGTACCATCATGTCACTCCCCTCTTGAGGAAGTTACATTGGCTCCAGATTACTCAACGTTGCGCCTTCAAGGGCTGCTGTCTCATCTTTAAATCTCTAAATGGAAGGAGCCCTAAATTCTTGGACAGCATGATTATAAGGCATGCACCCAAGCGCAATTTGCGCTCGGCCCACAAGCAACTTCTGTTTATTCCCTCCTTTAAATTGAAGTGCGTAGGCGGTGCAAGGTTTGCCATTCTAGCCCCAAAACTCTGGAACTCGCTCCCCTCTGAAATCCAATTTTGCACCGATCTCCTAGGTTTTAGGAGACTTCTTAAAACTTAGCTGTTTCGTCAGGCTTATGAATAATTCCTTAGGGCTCAGGTATCACTCAGAGTAGCGCCATGAAACCATCCTGGTGTACGTGCGCTATATAAATTCTTCGAACATAACATAACCTCGCTCGTAGAGAACATCAATGGGTAACAACAGGGATAATGATCGCCAAACGTAACATAGCTAGGAGATGGGGCGTGTAGAATACACCAACGTTGACTGAGTGGAAAAAATATATGGATTGGAGCATGGTGGCTGAGAAAGCGGCCTACGAAAATAGGGGGTGCCCCCAAGAAATGGGAACAAATTTGGGGAAAGTGGAACACCTATCGGGGTAACATATGCCCACCCCCAATCGCTAGAACAGAGTGGGAAACACTGAGAATGTACGCACATAACACATAGGTCGACCCAATCTAACTCTGGATACATAGAGGACAGTTGAATGTAGGATGTTGTAAAATTGTATTGTAGCTGTACCAGGTTACTATCAAATAACAATGGATGTCAATGTACTTGGCTATGTGCAAACGATGATTGTGAATTGCTCTGTTCAAATGTTAAAATAAAGTTGTTTTTTTTTTTTTAAATAGTACTTTCTAAGATGATTGTGTTCCATGCCTTCTCTAATTTTCGTCAAGGTACCGGTGTTCCCTCCAAGATAATTCTTCCGGGACCTGGATCAGATAATGGGGGATTTATTGTGAGATAGTAACCGGCACAGGGTGGCCCTTATTAAACTACAGCTACCTGTGGAACAGGTTGGATTTGGGTGCCCGTCTTTAGAGTCCTACTACCTTGCAGCACAGCTTCAATGGGTATCCCAGTGCCTGGCAGATGTGAACTTATAGGAGACCAGTGCTGGAAATGGGCCTCTTCTCTTGTATATTCTCTGCCAACTACTCTTCCCTACCATTAAGTTCCTCCGCTCATGGTGCCTTCATGTGTGGGTGGCCCGGAAGTGCCTCGTCAGTCACCCAACTTACCAGACGGGTACTCCCCTACTGCCTCGCTATCCCCCTCCAGGGTCTCGCTTTATGGCCAACCAACTGATAACGTGGCATGATCGCTCTCTTGATACAGTGGGTGGTCTCTTCTAAGATGCCCATCTCCTCATGTTTGATCAGCTACGCCATCCCCCCAGGCCAATTTCTATTACATGGGCAGCTCCTGGCAATGATTTGGACTCTGTGGGGTGCAGTGGACAAAACCCCCCACTCACCCCATCGTACACACCTTATACACTATGGGAGACGTCACCTAGTAAGGTGGCTCTATGAGCACTTAGGAAGCACACAGGAAGCCTTCGTCAGGTCTGGGAAGAGGATTTGGCTCGACCCTTACAAAACACCGAATGGGCCAGAACCCAGGAGTCCCCTGAAGCAATTTCACAAAACGCACGCTTCAAAAATATTCAATTAATGGTGTTACACAGAGAGTATCTCACAGACTCTCTGCTGAACTGCATGTTCCCCAGGGCCAGTCTCACCTGCTCTAGGTGCCAGGCCCGAGCCCGTCCTCCAGCATACGCTCTGGTCCTGCCCAAGTATAGCCAACTACTGGCATGCAATACACGCCAGACAGGACACCGTTACAGAACTTGTGACGTTGAATTCTTGGGAGGTTAAGGGCTTAGGTATCTTCCCTGGGGGAAAGAATCAGAAAATGCTGTCACGCTTCGCCAATCTTGCTCTCCTGCTAGCTAAGCGACTTCTCACTATACACTGGAGGGCCCACCTACCTCCGACGCCTCCCCAATGACACAGCGCTGATCTGTTGTGGGGGAGGGGGGGGAAGAGAAAGCACTACCCTACATTGAGTGGAAGCCCGGCGATTCTACCGACGCCCCATAGCAGATGCCCGAGACACCATTCTAATCCAGTTTAAAGAGCCTCATTTCCTCCTAGTCCACTGTGCTGCTCACAAGCCCCTGTGCCAGCTCAGAGCCGTTCTCCCCCCTCCTCCCCCTGTAGTCAAGAATGGTGGGCCTGACAGCTCCTGTAGGCCTCAACTGAATCCCCCACACTCCCTGTGTCACCAGCCAACGCTCTCCTTCTTTCTCTGGGATGACTATTCTCTGCCGCTCGTGCCCCTTATCCCTTGTTATCTTATATTACAAGTTTCTCTTCCATTTTTTGGTTCTCCATGTTTACGATAGAGGTTTCTTTTCTCTCACCCTTTTATATTGCATCCGCCCCTATGGAGTGCTCAAGATGCTTCAGTTTAGATCTTACACTACTTAACTCTATATGGATGTGTGTCATTGGGCTTATGATTTGATTCCAGATGTTTCAAATCTTTTTGGACTGTATTATTGAGACACAGTGTATTAATTTTCATTTAAAACACAAAAAAGGAGGAACAGGGCAAAGAATCCTGCACCAGTCGTTTATCATGTAACATGGCTACAATTTTGAATAGAACAAGGTGCAAGAGCCTGGGATGTGACCTCCATACGTCCCAAGAAAAGTGGTAAAGAAACCACTAAAACAAATTAAACATGAACGGCCCTGCACTCAAAACAACAAATAAATAATTAGTGAAGGCAAATTATTGTCCATAATCAAGCACAAAGGAATCAGTTGGTGTCTTCCCAAATGAAAAAATAATCGTTTTGATTGTAGAAAGCGGTTCCTTTTAATCCATAGATCAGTTAAAATACAGCATGCAATGGACAAGACTGCCGACGCGTTTTGTCCTCTTAAGGACTTCTTCAGGGCTTAATAGGTCAATGGCATTGCTCAGAAGTTCATAGAGGTGTAACTCTTGTGTGAACAATCAGAATGAAATTACAATCCGTAAATAGATAGTAATTCTCTTAAAGAGAAGAAGCGGCGTCCGGGTCCCAAGTACAAAGAAGACCAAGCACCAGAAAGCACAATATATGTGTCTCCACAAGTGATAAAGCCTGCGGGATAAGTGTCCCCCGTGTGTCCGAAGCGGTGTCTGGTTCAGAAAATAAGATCGATCATTTTCATTTGTTTACCATGTAAATGCTTATGTCCGTCATTTACTCTTCCATTGTTATCATATGACGACTATCTATTTTCTCCTCTTTCTATATTATATAAGACATGTTATAACTGGACCTTCACATTAAAGAAATAAAACCTCAATAAAAATTATTTAACAAGCATTTGCAATGCAATAGGTCGAGCATTTGTGAGAGTTTGTGCTATTGGCATTGTAAATGAAAATGCTTCTTATTTTTGTGTTTTGAAAACCTGCAAGCGGTGTGTAAACACGAACTTTGTACTTATAATCCTTGCTTACAAGATGCATGGCTGGCAGTAAAAGAGGAGCGGTTACTGCCAGCCTTGCTTCTCGCAAGCAACGACTATAAGCACAAAGTGCGTGTTTACGCCCCGCTTGCAGATTCTCAAAAGCCATAAATAAAAGGCATTGTCATTTACAATGCCAATAGCTCAAACCCACAAATGTGAGACCTATTGAATTGCAAATGCTTGTTGAGGTCTGAGACGGAGGCAGCACCAGCCATGAGAAGGCAGGGACCGTGACGCCAGGCTGTGCGTTTGAAAAGCAGGAGGGCTGAGCAGGCAGCTGCAGCCAAAACAGACCTCGGTCTTTGAATGCACAGCATATGTGGCAAGAGAAGAGCAAGATTTACAGCCCTGTTCACAACAGAGCTCTTCAAACTACGAGCCCTGGTCTTGAGTGCTCCAGCTTTAAGAAATAGTGCTCACAAGCTATGAATAACAACACAAGTAACAGGGGCAGTCCTTGAAAATAGGCGGAGCTTTTAAAGCCCATATCCTGAATACAGCATGTCTCGCAGAGCCTAGGCGAGACCTAAAGAACAGAATAAGGAAGTTTACAGTATTCAATCATCTAGGATTGCAGTCTGTACTTTCAGCAGATGCTCATTTTATTACAGAGCAGCTTGTTAAAAAATACACCGTACAGAAGTAGAAAGAATACAATTGTTGCCTACACGTAATATAGGAGATTGTAATCACTGCTCTAACTAGAGGCCTCTTATTCACACGTTGTCCAGCAAACTGCCCTGCAATGTCTATACAAGTGGTGGCAGCTCCTGACCACATGAAACTATAAACCTGATGCACACATACTTCGGGGGCTGCGAACCTCTAAGGCCGGTGGCATCGGACTTCCAACAAACCCCCCAAAACTTCACTTGTCCTCCCCCAGGCAGTATTGTTAATAAAAGAAACAAAATGCCAACAATAAATAGATTGAAGATAAGATCCTGGATAACAAACTCTCTGAATTGTATCACAAATGTCATCAAAACTGTGGAGACGAGCCCTATAAGGCCTTGCAGAACAAATAGGCAGAGCTACGTCTTATCACTAGGAAGCCAAACTAGTCCTTATACCACAGAAGGCCGGGAACAGGGAAAGAAATCTAGCTGTTGCTCTCTGTAACATTTGCCTTCTGACAAAGTTTGATGCTCCCTGGAGTTTGCATATTGTCACCTGTGTGGGAAACGGGTAAGTTGTCCTGGAACCTTTTCTGGACTAATCCTTTGGCGCCTACGATGAATGAAGCGATTTCTGTCCCTTTGTTCCATATTTTCTTTAGGTATTTCATCCCATATATCAGTGAGCAGGTGTGGATTATTTGCCGCAACAATTGATGACTGTTTCAAATGAAAGACTTCACAATCAGTACATCTTAAACCCAGGAGGCCTTTTTGATGCCTCATCAGAGAGCGTTTGGTAGGAAATGTTCTTTCACATTTATAATATTCAAATGGCTTCTCCCTGGTGTATAATTTCTGATCAAGCGTTAGCTATTTCTTTGTAATGAATGTCTTGTCACAATGAAGGCGGATGCAGTTTCTCCCTGTAATGCATGTTAATACATTAGGTTCCTCCTGTGAAAAAACGCTTTGCAAGAAACAGTTGTTTCAGCCAAAGGGACAACCTGATCAGCACCTGGTCACATTTATTGCTTCAGTTACTTCCCAGTGTGGATTTTACAGATGTTGCATTAACAGTCCCTTTGTAGTGATTGCTTTATCATGAGAAACGGCCTTTACAACGCGCCCATTACCACGTAATACCATTACCATCTATCCATAACAACTCATATGCCTTTACAGCGCTCGTCTTTATCACGCATATGCCTTTACACTGAAAGTGTATGTATTTTGCAGGCAAGTATGGCAAGGGTGGTTTGTTTTAGAGTTTAGGAGTGGGTTAGGGTATTGGGTGGAAAGGGAATTTTTTGCTGGTTTAGGGATGGGTTAGGGTATTGGGTGGAAAGGGTATTTCAGGGTTTAGGGTGGGTAGGGGTGTTTGGTTGGCAAGGGCATTTTAGGGTTTAGGGCAGGTAGGGGTATTTGGGTGGCAAGGGAATTTTTAGGGTTTAGGGTGGGAAGGGGTGTTTGGTTGGCAAGGGTACTTTTAGGGTTTAGGGTGTGTATGGGGATTAAGGTGGCAAGGGTATCTTATGGGCTTTGGGTGGGTGGGTATTTGGTGGCAAAGCTAAGACTAGGGTTGGTAGGGTTTAGGTGCTGGGGTCAATAAGAATATATTATGTATATATAGATATACACACACTATATATATATATATATTAAATTCATTCGGAAACTGAAACTCACAAAGTATTTTACCATCAAGCAAGGAGTTGACCATAAGACACAGGAACCGCCTCACACAAATGGGAACTGCGACAATCTACAAGTATCTGATGCATCTACACTGCTAACCCTGCATGACTTAGCCAATGAAACAGCTGACTGACTAAGGCAAAGCTTGACGCAAATAAGATTACAAGTACATTGGCATCCATTCCTCCACAGCTGCTATTAGTCCATTCAAACCTAGTTCGACATTCATGCCAATGATGCCACGAGACGCACTGGACATTTTTCATGATCGAGTAATAGAAGAAATTAAGAAAGTATACTCTAAAACTCGACATATGTCTCAGAAGCTAAAATATCGTGAGAAACAATATGCAAGTCTGATGAAAAAACTAAAGGACAACAATGAAATTGTAATCAATAAATCCGATAAAGGAGGGAACATAGTCCTCTGGCCTGAACAACAATACTTACAAGAGGCTAACAGACAACGTAACGACAGCCAATGTTATGTGAGATCAAATCTTCAACATTTTAAATCTATCAAGGAAGGACTTAAACAAGGTCTGATGAAATGGAAACACGAGGGCCTTATCTCAAAAGATGAATTTTTATATCTGCATAATGAATTTCCTGTGTTGCCGGTGATATACTTTATTCCGAAGATCCATAAAGGAGTTGCCCCAATACCGGGTAGACCCATTATATCGGCAAAGAATGGTCTCTTCGAAAAGATTTCCCAATATGTGGATTTTTTCCTCCAAGAACATGTTCAAAGGCTGTCTTCGTATATTAAGGACACCAGAGTTTTTTTAACCAATTTGAATGAAGTGCCTTGGTCGGACGATTATATCCTCATCACCTTGGACATAACATCCTTGTACACCAGCATCGACCACCAAGATGGCTTGGTGACGGTACAACATTTTTAAAGAAAAATACCGATTAACATGAACAGTCATAACAAGATGCTTTTAGAATTAATCAGATGGTGTCTAAACAACAATTTCTTCTTGTTTGGGAAGGAAGTATTCCGGCAAGTGAGGGATGTGGCGATGGGAGCCTGTTTCTTCCCCAGCTATACGTGTGGGCTGGTGGGAGGAACAGGTTCTCCGGGCGGCTCATCTGGCGGAGTATGAAACACATGTGATTAGGTGGATGAGGTACATTGACGATGTTTTTATAGTGTGGAACCGCTCTAACCTTTTCCATGCGTCAGACGGCAGCCGGCCGTCCGACGTCACGGTGGGCGTGTGCGGACGGCCAGGGGCCGTCCGATCTGCGCACACGTAATTTTTTTCCACACCGCCGCGGCGAAGCGGCTAAAGATGCCATTATAGGAAACATTTACAATAATAATCTCAATCTAGAATTTACTTTGCACATTGATGAGCACTCTTTAGATTTTCTGGATGTACAGATTTATGTGTCGGACAACAAACTTTAGATGATGCTACATCATAAAAATACAGCAGGTAATTCCACACTACATGCAACCAGTTTTCACCGAAGGTACTTAATCAATAGTATTCCCTACGGTGAATTTTTAAGATTGCGAAAGATTTGCAGCTCTGACAAGGACTTAGAACAATGTCAAAAAGAAGTTAAGGAGAGATTCTTGGAACGGGGATACAGTAATAAGATTATAAGACAAGCTATTTCCAAAACAAATACAATACCGAAGGAAAATATTCTTGTGCCAGTCAATTATAGTCCAGATTCTAGGGTTAACACCAGGGCAGCCAGGAAGTGTGAAGATTCTAAGATTAGACTCATCACTTCCTATAGTCGACGGGAGAGAAAGATAAGGTCTATCATGAACAACCAGTGGCTCATCATATTAAGGGATGCGGTGTTGGGCCAAATACTAGCTGATAAACCCACTCACATTCAGGCGAGCACCGTCCATGAGAGATACACTGGTAAGGAGCAGCCCTGAGTTAAGTATCAACACTACCTGGCTCATACCAAAGAAAGGGTTCTACAGATGTAGCTCTTGCAGGGCGTGTAAATTTGGTATTAATACCACCCAATATACCACACCCATTGCGGGTGCATGAGTTATAGTTAGCTCTCTAACTATAATTGTTGGTTTTCTGCGACATCCAGGTAACCAGCTACAAAGTTGGTATTTTCAATTTCTAATTTAGTACCATCCACTCCACATCATTGAAAATGTATTGCTTAGCACCTTCAATATTTAGTGATGTTTGTTTATGGCCATAGAAATTAGAGTCAGGTAAATTCCACAGAGAACATATTAGCTAACTTTAGGAAATGAATAACCTATAAATTTAATTGAGCTCCGTTAATAGTCTGTTTTCATTGTCTATCTTATGATGTATCACGTGGTAACACAAAGGTTCCTTTAAAAATGAACACGGCCGCAGAGCGTTTTCCATGTGATCAAGGCCGAGGTGACAGAAACGCAGCATGACATGTAACGAGAAATAAATGTTATACAGCACCAGCAACATCGGAGCCCAAGCCCGTTGGTATCCAAGAGAAGTGGATTGTATTGGAAAGTGATATATATATATATATATAAGACTTAATACTAACCTGCAAAATACATATACATTTTTTGTTGTAAAGGCATGTGTGGTAAAGGCATATGCGTGGTAAAGTTTTGCATGGCAAAGATATGAGATGTAAAAGCATAAGCATTGTTAAGGATGCGTTGTAAAGGCATGCGTTGTAATAGCATGCGTGGATCCATCATACAACCCTTTGCCACATTCAGTATATTCCTATGGAGTCCCACTAGTACTGCCTTTCTTTATGTTGCATTAGCTTTGCCTTTGTAAAGGACATAATTAAGGTTTCTCCCCAGTGTGGATTTTCTGATGTCGTTTTAGCTCGCCATTTCTTATAAATGCTTTGTCACATTCGTGCATTTATATGGTTTCTCCCCAGTGTGGACTTTTTGATGTATTTTTAAACTTTTCTTTTCAATAAACACCTTGTCACATTCAGTACATTCATAGGATTTCTCCCCTGTGTGGACTTTTTGATGTTGCATTAGCTGTGACTTTCTAATAAATGCCTTCTCACAATCAGTACAGTTGAATGGTCTCTCCCCAGTGTGAATTTTCAGATGGTGTGTTAAATTTTGCTTTGCAATAAATGTTTTGTCACATTCAGTACATTCATAGGATAAGGATTTCTCTCCTGTGTGGACTTTCAGATGTTGTGTTAGTTGTGACTTTCTAATAAATGCCTTCCCACATTCAGTGCAGCTGAATGGCCTCTCTCCAGTGTGGACTGTTTGATGGGCCTTCAGATCTCCATTTGTTATAAATGCCTGGTCACATTCTGTACATTGATATGGCCGCTCTCCAGTGTGGACATTTTGATGTTTCAGCGCTCCATTTCTTATAAATGCTTGGTCACATTCTGTACATTGATATGGTCTCTCCCCAGTGTGGACTTTTTGATGTCGCTTCAGCTCTACATGTGTCATAAATGCTTTGGCACATTCTGTACATTGATATGGTCTCTCTCCAGTGTGGACTTTTTAATGTCGCTTCAGCTGTCAATTTGTTTTAAATGCTTTGTCACATTCTGAACATTCATAGGGTTTCTCCCCGGTGTGGATTTTCTGATGTTGTGTTAGATGTGACTTTATAATAAATGCCTTCTCACATTTAGTGCAGTTGAAGGGTCTCTCTCCAGTGTGGAATTTTTGATGTTGCTTCAGCTCTACATTTGTTATAAATGCTTTGTCACATTCTGTACATTGATATGGTCTCTCCCCAGTGTGGACTTTTTGATGTCGCTTCAGCTCTACATTTGTTATAAATGCTTTGTCACATTCTGTACATTGATATGGTCTCTCCCCAGTGTGGACTTTTTGATGTCGCTTCAGCTCTACATGGGTTATAAATGCTTTGGCACATTCTGTACATTGATATGGTCTCTCTCCAGTGTGGACTTTTTGATGTCGCTTCAGCTGTCGATTTGTTTTAAATGCTTTGTCACATTCTGTACATTGATATGGTCTCTCTCCAGTGTGGACTTTTTGATGTCGCTTCAGCTGTCGATTTGTTTTAAATGCTTTGTCACATTCTGTACATTGATATGGTTTCTCCCCAGTGTGGATTTTCTGATGTCGTTTTAGCTCTTCATTTGTTATAAATGCTTTGTCGCATTCTGTACATTCATACGGTTTTTCACCAGTGTGGATTTGATGATGCAGCTTTAGATTCTTCTTCCTATGGAACACTTTATTACATTCTGTACATTGATATGGTTTCTCCTCTACGTGGACACTCTGATGCTGCATTAGGAGCCAATTGGTAATAAATGCCTTGTTGCATTCTGTACATTCATACAGTTTTTCACTAGTGTGGATTTGTTGATGCTGCTTTAGCGTTGTCTTCCATCCGAACACTTTATTACATTCTGTACATTTATATGGTTTCTCCTCTATGTGGACACTCTGATGCTGCATTAGGTCTTTCATTGCAAAGAGCACTTTTCCACAGTCAGTCCATCAATATGGTTTTTCTCCAGTATGAAGTTTCTGATGTCGCACTTGCTCTTTCTCTGCCTAATAAATGTGGTGCCACATTCTAGATATTCATACGGTTTCTCTCCTGTGTTTTCTTGCTGATATCAGGTTAGCGCTTCCTTCGTAATGAGCACCTCATTAGACTTGCATCAGTATGTCAGTGTGTTATGTCTTCAAAGTATATCTGCTGATGCCGAAGAGCCAAGTACAGACCTCATTGGGCAGTTTGGGTTTACGGCTGTAGGAAAAGACTTTGGCGAGGCATTAGCCTTCAACATACTGTTTTTACATTACTTCCTACACCAGTGATGTTTAATGCATTTACCTTTTAATTTATTACTGCATTTATTTCACCTGTTAGATTAAGAAAAAGACAGTGAATAAGCTGAAATGCAGTCAATCACAAAAATCTATTGGCATTTAATGAGTCATTTAATTGTCCACATAGACAAGAGCACTGAAGAAATTCTAGATTTAATTTTCAATGTAAAAATGCAATAGGCAGAGTAAGGGTATACAACCCTTCCGTGATCTCCTTTTTTCAAGGAGTGTGGACTCAAGGAGTAAACAAGGCACGAGAGAAGGTTCCTTGTACAGTGAGTGAGACCCTCTCCCAACGACACACTACAATGTTAAATCCACAGCGACAAGATACCTTCTTATCCAGGGAATGCTTCCTATTATCATACAGCCTAACAAATAATACAAGAGGAAGCCTTTTCCAGAGAATGGACCATGCAACACAAAGCATCGCAATAACAGCGGGAAACATAAGCAACAGCTGCAAGGGAACTGGACTCAGTTGCAGTACCCCCCTCTCCCTTTTGCCTGGTATGTGGTACAACTTTGAGTGAAAGTGTACTGGGTTCCTGCTAACCAGGTTCCCAGTACCAGTGTTCTTTCCCTAAAATGTACCTCTCCACAATTGGCACCCTTTTAGGATCCCAGTAAGTCTCTAGTAAGTGGTACCTCTGGTATCTAGGGCCTTGGAACTAAAGAGGGTCCTTAAGGGATGTCACACAAATTGTGCCACCCTAAGGTGCCCCTCACTAAGCTACTGAAAACTGTCATTGCAGCCTGCAGGTCTTGGTGCAGAGAAAAATTAAGAGTCATCATGGTACCCACCCCTGTGTGCCATGCAAAGAAAACACTGCATGAGTGGACATATCTGTGTGAGTGGATGTGCCCTTGGGATATCTAATCAGAACCTTCGATATTACAAGTGCACAGGGTAGCCATAACGAGTACATGGGCTGGACACTCGTGATTACGAGTTCCCCAGCTACATGGTGGCTTTACTATACCCCAAGGTGTTTGGTATCAAACACCTCATCTTAATAAACCCACACTGATGCCAGTAGCGGGTTTATTAAGCAATGCACCTAGAGGGCACCTCAGAGGTGCCCCCTGAACACCTATCAACTACAAGTGTGTTGACTGGTCTCGACCAGCGAGCCACCATAGACAGATTTCTGACTATCAGGTTCGTGAGTGGCCCAGTTGTCTTGATTTTGCCCCAGCGAGCTGTTTGTACATGGCCGCAAGGAGCATTTTTGCGCACTCAGCCAGGCTGACCTAACCTCTCTGCACCTGAGCCACCCAGCCCAGGTCCCGAAAAACCGGCTGTGCTCCCTTGCTTCAAAACCCCTTGCAACCCAAGCTTCCATTTGGGAGCTCTGACTTGTCCCCAAGTCCCCTTGTGCAGCCTGTTTTTGGGTGGCTTGTAGTACTTTGGACCTTGGCCCACTACAACTCCGAACGCTGAAGGTGAACCCCTGAAACCAACTGTGCCTACCTTTATGCATCACTGACTTTTTCTTCCATAGATTGCATTGTGCGTAAAGGCGCACAACTTTAAAAGCTTTACTTGTACAAATTGCTATTGAAAACAGTACTCACCTTTGAAGTTCTTTGTTTTGAAACATATATAAAACAAGCATTGGCATAGCCAATAGGTCTCGCCTTTGGGACCTTATAAGTGTTTAGGCAGAGCTATTGGCTTTGCGAAGGTTTTTAAGCTATGTTGTAGAGCAGTGTGGCTACTGTGCAGTATGCTGAAAAGGTATAATATAAAAGTGTTATAAGCATTTTTGTTACCTTAAATATAACCAAGAAGACATTATGTACAACTGAACTACCCTATTAAAGAAAGAATATAAAAATGTCTTCTAGTTTTTTTGTCCTTGCAGTGCTGGCAACTTTTTGCATGTTCCAATACTCGTTATAGTTTCTTTTTTAATATAGGAGGGGGTTGGAGGTTGGGAAATAGTACCTGCCCCCAAACCTTCAACAGCGTTTGCTGAATCAAGTGGTGTTCAGAGCTCGCTGCTGCACAGAGGCTATCAGAGACCTTGTCCTTACAAACAAACAGAACAAAGTGGCCTGCTGCAACTTCAACAAAAGGACATGCCATTTTTTTAATGGAACAAAAGTAGCAATGCACTACCATGAGTCTCGGCGGTGCACAACTGGAATGAAGCCCACCAGGGCTTTAAGTGGGCCGGGTCCTACCGGCAGTTCTAAAAAGCTGGTACTGAGATGGGTAGCTATCGGGCTCTCCATTTCTGCCCTCACCCTCAGGGTGAAAATAAAAATCTTAACTCTGGAGCAGTGCCACCATTCCCTGCCTTTGATGCAACTTCAAAGAGAATATTTATAGTTCTTTCAAAGTCTCATCATTTCCAAACTGAAGCATTTTCAATATTATATACAACGAAGCCATAGTTGTTGCTTAATCATCTTATACATAACACCACTGACAAAGCCAATAGTCCTGGTTGTAGGTATGATGTTGCTTGCTGTAATATATATCTGGATGCAATGACTAAAACCGCAAAATACCAGTTGGGTGGCACACAGTGCCAAGCACATTTTTTTTTAGCTTAGGTATTTTTAAGCCACACCCTAAATTATACAGCCTAAATTATACAGGCCACGCCCCTTTGAGAGACTCCCCACGTTTGTCATCTCACTTAAAGCTGATGCACCAGATAAGAGTAATATGTCGTCAGAGAAAAGAAATAAGTAACACAGCATCCTGGATAAGTAAACACTAACAGCAAATGCAGGTTTAATTAAAGGATGTGATATATAAGCAGGGGCGACATGGTATGCTTTAACGTTTTTTAACCTCTATTGTTCAGAAATAGATCAGTGCCTTTTGCATGAAGAGTTAAGGACATGAAATGGGGCCCGAAAGAGACCCGTTTGAATGTCCGTTTTAAAATACTACCGGGTCTGAGACCCGGAGTGACCCGGCCCACTTAAAGTCCTGTGGTGCATCATTCCAATGGAGTGGCCTCCATGTGTTTACAACAGGGTGCAACTGAGTTCTGGCTAAAGCCAGTGCGAGTGCCTGTCAGGGGCAAAAAGATGCTCAGAACACGTGCTCATCCAATCCTTGGCCTCTTTAGAAAGCACACAGAGCAATAGTCACGTATACCAGTTGCGATTCTATGCAAATGTGTGGGTACGGTGGCACTCTAAGCAAATTTTAGTGCATATGGTTAAGACCCGCCCTTAATAATATAGGCCCTGCCCATTTCAAAGACCCCCCCCACACACACTTTCTGCATCCCACTTAAACCCCTGGCGACCTGGATTGCCCATGTTTGCAGTAGTGCAATGTGTTTGCTACCCAGCGGGGCTCTTTATGAAGGACAGGGCAGGAGGAGCGTGGACTCCGAGGAGCAGGCTCGTGAGCACAGAAGGGACACATATTTACTCTGCGGCACACTCACTTCACAGCTCGACGTGTTCTCCGGAGCAACCGGGTGAGAGGGGATCACATGGGGAGCAGCCGTTTACTGCCTCCGGCCCAGAATAGACCAGCCCCACGAGAGAGAGACAGACAGACAGATAGACACACGCTTCATATGTAGGGGAAGCAGGGGCGTAGCTCCCATTAGTGCAGCAGGTTCAATGGCACCTGGGTCTACAGCCCTGTGGGGCACATATAAATAATTTTGCAACAGCAGTGAAAGGAACCACCTTCCTTGCTTGCACCAGGGCTCGGAACACACGCACCCCAACCCACCCAGCCCTCGTACACTTCCGGGGTACAGAGGGAAGCCCAGTCTTGCCAGGTTACAAAGATTTATACAGAAAGAGCACTTAGGCAGTCCTCCCGCTGGGGAGCAGGGACATAAAAATGTGTACCTCACAACTGTTGATGGGCAGAAACACACCACCAGTTGTGTCATGGCCTGGTCATGAGTCTGAAGTCTCCTGTGATAAAAAGGCACCACCATCTTTGTACTCCTATTTTCAACACAATCTACCACTGGTGGCGAGGAATAGCCAGAATCACGGTGAGAACTTGTCAGGGAATTCGAGACATAAGTCTCATGCACAGAAAAACATACCAGTTAAGTGAGAATGACAAAATGAGGAGCAGGGTATCGAACACGTACTGTGCCAGGGACTTTCGACCCTACAGCTTACCCTGTCCTTGCATAACTTCACTCTGCCTCCACTTCACAATCCCTTCTGCGTGGCTTGCCTTGGCTCACCTCTCTTCTGCCTTGTATATTCGCTTCTCACCACTTTTAACACTTGTTTGCAACTGTCTGCTTCTTTAAGCTAGGTTGGCGCTATCCTAGTCCTATACAGAAGACGCCAAACTCGACCGTGTTACGTGCTGCTCTTACGACAATGTGATGGCGCAGCGCAATCGTGTGATCTTGCACAAACCAATGGAGCTGTAACAAGTCGGGGGTGCGCGTGACGCAGAGTGTTATTTATTGAAGTCCGGACACACAGTGATTACGTGCAGTTGAAAATGGAATGACCGGGCGAAGTGCCAGAAACCCCCGGTCTTAACATCGCGCGGTACCCAAGCCCCTCAAATCCAGTCAGGTAAGATCAAAGGGGTGCAGCCCAGACTTGGAAAAACATTTCCAGTCGCATAGATATACTATCTGTCAGGGGGTAATTCGCGCCGCAGACTCACACAGCTCGGATTGCCGGGGCGAGACTTGAAAGCTCCGCGCGGCACATGTTTCTCTTCTACCGGAACGGGGACGAGGGGCATATTTTGTCTACAACAAAACCTCTAACCAGGCCTCCAGCAAGCTATCCAATCAATCGAGCTCGGTGCCTGACCCGCAGCCACCACTTTCAGAACTGTGACCCCTGTTCAAAGAAATGGCGGGAGACTTTAAACAAGCATTTGCAATGCAATAGGACTCGCATTTACGCGAGACCTATTGCATTGCAAATGGGCGGGCGGGGGGTAGGGGGGCTCGAAGGCACGAACAACAGGAGTCCTGGGAGGGCCGAGAAGGCACGGACTGTTGGAGATGGGGGGAGAAGGCACGGGGAGAAAATAGTACTGGAAGTAAAGGGGCCAGTAGCCATGTAAGGATACAAATGACGACATGGCAGTCATAGGGAGGGACTAACAGGCCTATAAACCAATGGAAGGCAGCATTTAGTAAAGGACAAAGACACAAGCCAATGAAAATGATGGGAGGGGTGTGGGCGTGGCTTCTCTTCCGTACTCAACTACCCCAGATCTACCCCAGAGCAACGCTTGCGCGCTGGCTCAGGGCTCGACCTAAAAAGGGTTATTTTTCTAAATTGGTCTACAATTTATTCTTTGAGTGCTTCCCTCATTTATACCTCTGTGAGTACAACAAATGCTTAGTAGTACCCTGTGATAAGCCTAACTGCTCGCCCACACTACCACAAAAAAAGAACGTTAGTATTATCTACTTCAGCCTCTGTAAACCAATTGGGGACCCACTGGACTCTCTGCACAGTGTACTTCTTGTTAGTACACTATATAGAAAGCCAGCTTCCTACAGAGTCCTTCATACTATCACGGAGCCAATATTAAACAACCCAGCCTGGATTATCAATACCCTTGAGCGGCGTGTGTTCTATTTAGATAACACCCCTTTTTTTGAATAAGAAAAAGAGATTTTGTAAATTCCTCAGACTTTGGCTAAATTTGATTTTTTCATTGCCACAGTTACTAAATTTCTTTCTTACTTTTTCTTTCTGATCACTGCGCACATGAGCACTACTATATACACTTTCCTTTTCACTCTATTTGGAGCAACCAATATGATGTGAATTGGATGAGTTCCTTTGGTTAATATAATGTTAATGACCTTATGATATATAAAATTTAATGTGACTGTTCAACTCAGTATTGGGACTCATTTATTGTTTGATCTTTGCTTTTTGCTCGCCCACATTGCAAATTAAATGTTGCATCTTTGATCGCGTACCAGTGGAACCTTACTGTTTTATGTACCATATGTTACCCAGGTCCTAAGGGTTCTTTTGGGTTACCCCTGCAATTTGTAACAAAACCCAGTATCAGTGGGGCAGTTATTTTTCAATCTTTCTGAAGTTGCGCATCTCGACTGACCCTTGACTGCGGTCAGTGTTTACGGTTTATGAATCTGGGCTATATTCACAGTGGGTCTAGGCGCTATGGAAAACAGAGACACACCAGAGGTAACCCGAGCTGGGCAGGCTTAGGTGTTAACTCAAGCACGGCGAGTCTGGGCGCTGTCTCACAGAGCAACAACAGGAAAATCCAGAGCACAACAAGTTAAGACCCCGAGCAGAGAGGGTGAGGGTCCTATGTAGAGCAAAGTGGATCTACGCGCTATTTATAGCAGAGAGAGAACAGGAATATTAAAGGAACAATAAGGTAGGACCCAGAGCAGGTCTAGATGCCACCCAGAGCATCGGGTCTAGGCACTAATTCACTGCACAGCAAGTGTATGCGCTATGCACAGCACAGTGGGTCTAGGCACTATCTATAGCAGAGTGGATATAGGAATATTAAGGTCATAATAAGGTATGACCCAGAACAGAAGACATGTAGATGCCATCTAGAAGCAGCAGGTCTAGGTGCTACCTATCGTGGCGCCAGTGCATGGGCTAGGAAGATCACAGTGGGTCTAAAATACTATGGAGAGCAGAGTGACACCAGGAATAACCAGAGCAGGGCGGGCGTAGGTGATATTTTAAACACAATGGGTCTGGGCACTCTCTCTCTCACACAGAGCGACAATAGGAATATCCAGAACACAGAAAGTTACAACCCCGAGCAGAGCGGACGAGGGTCCTATGCAGAGCAAAGTGGATCTAGGCACTAGCTATAGCAGAGAGAGAACAGGAACATTAATGGCACAATAAGGTATGACCCTGAAAACAACAGATGTAAGTGACATCTAGAGCAGTAGGTCTAGGCGCTACCCATAGCGGAGCCAGATCAGGGGCTATGAAGAACACAGTGGGTCTAGGCGCTACCTACAGCAGAGTGAGTATGGGAAGATTTCAGAAAAGACAGAGTGCCAATGACATTAATGAGGCAGTGTGTGGACTGTAGGGCTGTAATAGGGTGGCTGTTATTAGAAGAAGAGCTGTGGCGGTGTCTAAGCACTATCAATAATATATCGACTGGGTGTTATCATGAACTGAGTGACTTTAAATGTCATCAGGAAGGAGATTAATCAAAACATTATTATTATTATTATTATTTGACACTTATAAAGCGCACTGTCACCCAACAGGCATCCTGGCGCTAACATATGTGTGCCCAACAGGGCTCATGCTACGAGGGACCTCGTCCAGGTAATAAAGTTATACACTAGGATAGAGCCATGTCTTTAATCTCTTCCTAAACAGAAGAAGATCTTCCATCTTTCTCAACTCGAATGGAAGACTATTCCATAGTCGAGCAGCAGAAGTGCTGAAGGCCCTACCTCCCGATTTTGTTTTTTTGAATCTTGGCACCATCACCATTTTAGCGGAGGAGGAGCGGAGGCTCCTAGTAGGGACATACCATGCACATTTCCTCTGCATTAATATAGGTCCAGACCCATGCAAGGCCTTGAAAACTATACAAAGGGACTTAAATTGAACTCTCTGTCGTATGGGAAGCCAGTGGAAAGAAGATGGAGAAAGACCTATGATGTTTTCAGTAAATCAGAATATAGGAACTATCATGCAGAGATAGAAGCGACTCAAGCCGCTTTTTATTCTGCAAACATTTTCAACTCCTCCAACTCCTGAAAAAAGTGCTTTTTTAGATTCTCAAAGACTTCACGGAGCCTACAGCAGCCAGCCTCATTACGGTGGCCTCTGTTGAGCACGGTGATGAACGTGCTCACTTCTTCCAGAAAAAAAGTGTGGACATCTACTCCTCCATCATGGATTCCGCTAACCTGGTGGATTTGGGCCCCAGCAAATCTCTTCCAGATTCACAAGAGTGTTCCCTCTCGGTGTTTCCAACTCTCACTGTGTGTGCAGTAAAAGATCTTTTAAATATTCTAAAATCAGGCTCAGCCTTGGACCCTGCTCCTCTTCACATTCTTCACCAAGAGTCTGATTGCATTGCTCCCTTATTAAGAGAACTGTTACATCTTTCCCTGTCCTGTGGGCAGGTCCCCCTTCAGTGGAAGCATAAGATAGTCAAGCCACTCCTAAAAAAATCCAATCTTGACCCTCTTGAACAACTATAGGCCTATTTCCCTGTTACCCGGAGCCTCCATATTCCTAGAAAAACATGTCAATATACATCTTTCTGCCTTCCTTGAGTCTAAGGAACTCCTCCATCCTACCCAAATGGGCTTCCGTCTGCTGCACAACACCGAAACAGCACTGCTGGCAGTGGTAGAAGAGCTTAGGTGTCTCCTGGATCACAGAGAATCTGCAGCCATTATTGCATTAGAGCTCAGTGCTGCCTTCGATACCGTGAACCATCACCCTCTCCTGCAGAGGTCAACGCCCTCCTCAGACAATTGCTACGGTCGGTATCGAGGGCAGAGCACTGGACTGGTTTTCCTCCTTCCTGGATGATCGCACCTTCCAGATCCAAGATCAGTCCTGTCTCTCTGCAAGTCTCCCTCTATGCTGTGGGGTTCCTCGGTACTGAATGGAAAACTGCCACCACAGAAGCTACAGTGATGATCATGCAGGCCATCCGCTCAGGGGCCCAACAGACCCATGCCCCCACCACGTCTACAACCTTGGAGCATCACCCACCAGCACCACTCTCAGCCACATCATTGACACCTTCATCACATCCGCCACATTCCTGGAAGACTGGAAGCATGCAGAGGTCAACGCCCTCCTCAGAGAATTGCTAAAGTCGGTATCGAGGGCAGAGCACTGGACTGGTTTTCCTCCTTCCTGGATGATCGCCCCTTCCAGGTCCATGATCAGTCCTGTCTCTCTGCAAGTCTCCCTCTATGCTGTGGGGTTCCTCAGGGCTCTTCTGTGAGCCCCACTCTCTTCAACCTTTATCTGCTTCCCCTTGCTAATATCATTCGATCATATGGGCTGTCGTTGGTCTCCTATGCCAATGACACCCAGGAGGT
This sequence comes from Calotriton arnoldi, assembly GCA_963921515.1. NCBI lineage: Eukaryota > Metazoa > Chordata > Amphibia > Caudata > Salamandridae > Calotriton > Calotriton arnoldi. Next base: position 57,592 of record CAWUFW010023096.1, on the reverse strand, counting down.
CATGTCGATCTCTCCTGACTCCTCCTGTCTTCAGGAAGTAGCAAGTTGTATGGCTGGCTGCAAACTTAAACTCAATGAGGACAAGGCAGAAGTCATGCTGTTAGGAAACAACTTCTGCAGCACTGTCCCGATCCAACTTTTAGACTGCCTGAGTCAAATGCCCACCCCTAAAAATTCAATAAAGAGCCATGGGATATGGCTTGGTCTTGGTCTCACTATGGATCATCGAGCAAAAAACGTTGCTGGTAGCTGTTACGGTACCCTGAGATTGCTGAGAAAGGTTCTCAGCTTTCTTCCCTTCACTGCGAGAAGAGTTATTATTCAGGCCCTTGTGCTATTTCGTCTCGACTATGAGAATGCCCTTTTTCTTGGTTCACCCCGGTATGTTGTCAGGAGGTTGCAGACCGTGCAAAATGCTGCCACACGACTCCAGATGAACATTCCCAAACATCAATTGGCCACCAAGGCTTTGAGAGATCTCCACTGGCTTCCAGTAGAACGCCAAGTGCAGTTCAAGACTCTTTGCATTATGCACAGGGAAATTAATAAAAAAGTCCCTTCTTTGTTAAGATCTCTGGCCTCCCCATATTTGCCGGGGAGAGTCCTCAGATCCTCTTCAGCTCACCTACTGAAGGTCCCTTGGGTCCATAGATCTCGCTAGAGTGGCCGTTCTACTTCCTTCCTGGCCGCTAGACTCTGGAACACTTTACCACTGGAACTGCGCCTATTGGAGGAGGAACTCCCCTTTCTGCAAGGCCTTGAAGACTTGGCTTTTCTGTGACTAACTTCCTTGTCAGTCTGGTTTTACCATCTATCGTGTCTGTTGCAGCACTGGGAGGCCTCCGGGTAGCCATACGCTTGTTAGAAGGCGGCAAGACTAGAATAGAATAGAATCTACCTACAAGGCTTCTTGCCGACACTACCACCAGCTACTTAGAGGCACCAAGAAACTAGTGCTAGCTGAATGCATTGAAGGGGGCTCCAAAAGCTTCAAGGATATCTTCTTGACCGTCAAGGACTTTGCCACACTATCGGCCTTTATCAGCACCATCACCCCCTGCAAATAACTCTGCAGTGACTTGTCAAATTTCTTCCTCAGGAAAAATTGCAAACATCAAATCATCACACCAACCAGAACCCAGCAATCTCATCGCACACCTGACTATCACCAACCAAGACGGCCACCTGACTGAATGGAAAACTGTCACCACAGAAGATACAGCGACGATCATGCAGATCATCCACTCAGGGGCCCCAAAAGACTGATGCCCCCACCACGTCTACAACCTTGGAGCATCACCCAGCAGCACCGCCCTCAGCCACATCATTGACACCTTCATCACATCCGCCACATTCCTGGAAGAGGAAGCATGCAGAGGTCAACGTCCTCCTCAACAAGTCGTCAGCCGAACTGAGCCAACTGAGCAACTTCTGTCCTATCTCCCTGCTCCTCTACCTAGCCAAAGTGATAGAGAAGGCCATCAACAAGCAACTCACGACCTTCCTCGAACAACACCACCTACTAGACAACACTCCATCAGGATTCAGAAAAAAACCATAGCACTCATCACAGCCACCGATGGCATCCATACCATCCTGGACCAAGGAAAAAAAGCAGCCCTTATCCTGCTCGACATCTCAGCGGCATTCAACATGATCTCCCACAGCACACTCATAAGAAGACTCCACAAGCTTTGCACCCAAGGACATACACTCAAATGGATCTGCTCCTTCCTCACTGGAAGAACCCAAAAAGCCAGACTGTCACCCTTCACATCGGAGACCAAGAGCCTGATCTGCGGAGTCACCCAGGGATCGTCTCTCAGTCCTACCTGTTCAATGTTCACATGACCCACTTGCCAACATCATCCCATCCCAAGGTTTCACCCTCATCTCCTACACCGATGACACCCAACGCATCCTGTTTCTGACGGATAAGACAACCACCACCACAGCCAACTTCACCAATTGCATGACTATTACAGCAGAATGGATAAGAACTAACTGATTGAAGCTCATCTCTGACAAGACGGAAATACAGGACCTCCCTGTGAGATGACAACTGATGACAGCCAGAGCTAGGACCACACCAACACCAATTGACCATGCTAGAAATCTGGGGATCATCCTGGACGACAAGCTCAACATGATGGCACAAGCTAATGCAGTGAGTGCTGCCTGCTTCTGCATCCTACAAATGCTACAAAAGATCTTCAGGTGGCTGCAACAGAGCACCAGACGCACCGCCACACAAACAATCATCACAAGCAGACTCGACTACAGTAACACACTCTAAGTTGGAATCTCAAACGTGGTCCTACACAGACTTCAGACCATCCAGAACGCTGATGCTAGACTCAAACCCATCCTCCCAGGCCGCACCCAAATCTCATCTCACCTCAGGGAGCTCCCTGGCTTCCCATTCACAAATGCAACCAATTCAAACTGCTCATGCACACATACAAACCCTTTCACAACACTGGGCCAGCATATCTAAGCAGCCACGTACATTTTCACCAGCCTGCCGGACACCTACGCTCAGCCTCACTCTCACTTGCACCCATATAAACCCTTACACAACACTGGTCCGGCATACCTCAACAACTGCATACATGTTCACCAGCCAACAGACACCTACGCTCAGCCTCACTCTCCCTCACACACATACAAAGCCTTATATAACACTGGGGCAGTGTACCTCAACAACTGCATACACTTTCAGCAGCTTGGTCTGACACTTATGCTCAGCCTCACTCTCACTCACACACATATAAAGCCTTACACAACACTGGTCCATCATACCTCCACAACCGCATTTACTTTCAGCATCCTAACAGACACCTACGCTCAGCCTCACTCTCCCTCACACATATACAAAGCCTTATATAACACTGGGCCAGCGTACCTCAACAACCGCATACACTTTCACGAGCCGGACACACACCTACGCTCAGAATCTCTCTCACTCGCACCCCTCCCCCGCATTCACAAAAGGAGAGCAGCAAGTCGCTCATTCTCCTAAATCACACCGAAACATGGAACAACCTCCAACAACACGTCAGAGCCTCCTTCTCACTTCTGCAGTTCCGCAAGAAGCTGAAGACCTGGCTCTTCAAATGACTCTACGGGGACCAAACGCCTACATATCTGCTCAAGTGCCAGGAAACCTTTATGTGTCGTTAGTGCACTATACAAATCAACATAACATAACAGTGACAGAGTTTAAGTGACTTGCAAAATGGACGGGTCACATATATGGGGGAGGAATCCTCTGATGGTGAACACCGCCTCAGGGAGTCCGATGCTGGTTTTAGAAATCCTTATTCTCCTTTGCTTTTTTTCCTTTTGTTCTTCTCTTTTATATATATTTATCCATCATATTAATGTGTTGAGCGGTTCATATAATAAACTGAGCAGGATACACACAGTGTTTTCTTGTATTGACACATACTGTGATTGTTATTGAAAACTCAATAAAACAAGCATTTGAAATGCAATAGGTCTCGCACTCACGCAAGTTTGAGCTATTGGCATTGTAAATGGAGGTGGTATTGGTGGAGGTGGTATTGGTGGAGGTGGATATGGTGGTATTGTTTGTGGTGGTATTGGTGCTGGTATTGGTGGTGCTGGTATTGGTGGGGGTGGTGGTATTGGTGGAGGTGGTGGTAATGGTGGAGGTGGTGGTGTTGGTGGTGGTGTTGGTGGTATTGGTGGTATTGTTGGTGGTGTTGGTATTGGTGGTGGTATTGGTGGGGGTATTGGTAGTGGTGGTATTGGTGGTGGTGGTATTCGTGGTGATGGTTTTGGTGGTGGTATTGTGGTGATGGTATTGGTGGTGGTGATGGTGGTGGTGTTATTGGTGGTATTTGTGGTGGTATTGGTGGTGGTATTGGTACTGGTGGTGGTGGTATTGGTGGTATTGGTATTGGTGGTGGTGTTATTGGTATTGGTGGTGGTGGTGGTATTGGTGGTGGCATTGGTAATGGTGGTGGTATTGGTAGTGGTGATATTGGTATTGGTGGTGGTGGTATTGGTGGTGGTGGTGGTATTTGTGGCGGTGATATTGGTGGCATTAGTGGTGTTATTGGTGGTAGTATTGGCAGTGGTGGTATTGGTGGTGGTAGTATTTGTATTGGCGGAGGCATTGGTATTGGTGGCATTGGTGGTGGTATTGGTGGTATTGGTGGTGGTATTGGTGGTGGTGGTGGTGGTATTGGTAGTATTGGTGGTGGTATTGGAGGTGGTGGGATTGGCATTGGTGGTGATGGTGGTTTTGGTGGTGGTGATGGTATTGGTGGTGGTGATATTGGTGGTACTGGTGGGATTGGTGGTGGTGGAATTGGTGGTGGTGGTATTGGTGGTGGTGATATTAGTGGTGGGGGTATTGGTGGTAATGGTGGTGGTGGTGGTATTGGTGGTATTGGTATTGGTGGTGGTGGTTTTGGTGGTGGTATTGGTGGTGGTAGTGGTGGTATTGGTGGTGGTGGTATTGGTGGTGGTGGTGGTATTATATTGTATTGTAATTGGATTTGTATAGTGCTTACTATCCCTGACGAGGCGTTGGATCTCTTTTTTCGGCAAGTAGCACTCTACTCCGGGACCCATAGAGGATTAGTGTTGAATTAGTATAGTGAAACATGCAAGTACATTTTAAGTGGTGGATAGGTTAGTCAGTTATTTGGATTTGGAAGGATAGCAGAAGGATAGAAGAGGAAAAAAGGTTTGTATTTATATAGCGGTTGTTACCCCTGATGGGGTGTTGAAGCACGCTACTCCGGAAACCCATAAAGGATTAGTGGTGAATTAGTATGGTGAAATATAAAAGTAATATTAGTGGTGGATATTAGTCAGTTATTTGGAGTGTGAAGGATAGCGGAGGGATAGAAGGGGAAGAAAGGTTTGCATTCATATCGCACCTGTTACCCCTGATGGGTGTTGAAGCGCTTTTCTGGGGAGTAGCATGCTACTCCGGAACCCATAAAGGATTAGTGTTGAAAATTAGTATAGTGAAATATGAAGTAATTTGAGTGGTGGATATGTTATTCAGTTATTTGGATAGAGAAGGGTAGTTGGCGGGATAGAAGAGGGAAAGAGGTTTGTATTTATATAGCGCTTGCTACCCCTGATGGGGTTTTGAAGCACTTTTTTGGTGAGTAGCACTCTACTCTGGAACCCATAAGGATTAGTGTTGAATTAGTATGGTGAAAACATGAAATTAATTTGAGTGGTAGATATGTTAGTCAGTTATTTGGATTGAGAAGGGTTGGGGAGGGGTAGAAAAGGGAAAAAAGGTTTTCATTTATATAGCGCTTGTAACCCTGATGGGGTGTTGAAACGCCTTATTGGCGAGTAGCACGCCACTCCGGAACCCATAAAGGATTAGTGGCGAGTTAGTATAGTGGAACATGGAATTTGAGAAGTGAACATGTTAGTCTGTTATTTTGACTGAAAAGGATAGTGGAGGGATAGAAGAGTGAAGGACTTTTTTATTTATTTTTTAGGTCTTAGCAGTTGGAGGAGGCTTTTGGATGAGTAAAAAGGGTTTTGGAGGGAAGAGTCAGAGGGAAGAGTTTAGAGAGGTTTGTTTTGGGGGATCGGTATAGTAAAAGAGGTGTCAGATGATGCAAGGAGGGGTAGAGTAGGAGAGAGTCTAGAAAGGGTTATTTTGGGGATCATAGTAGTGGTATGGGGCTTGGGATAGATGAGAGAGTGGATGTAGAGGATATATTGATAGATGTATAGGGTGAGAGATAGGGTAGTGCATTGGAAAGAGTAGTAGAAAGTAGTTTGAGATGAGTCAGAAAGTTGGGCTAGAAGATATATTGAGAGAAGTATAGGCTGAGAAATAGGGTAGTGCATTATGCTAAATTAGAAGAAAGTGATAAATATATAGATCCATAAGTGCATTGAAAGTATATAGATGCATAAAGGAGGTAAGTATATGCAGATTAAAGATATTGATAGAGGTACAGGATGAGAAATAGGGTAGTGCATTGGATATGCGTTTTCAGGAGAAAGGCAACAGACACACAGATCCAAGTACATGGAGGTACATAGATGCACAATGGAAGCAAGTACATGTAGACCAAAGATGATTATTTTTATTTTTTATTTTTTAACAACATAATTATTTTACACGTTTATACAAAGCAAGACACAAAGACAGGTACATATCTATAGTGAAAATAAATTGTGGGTGGGTATTACTGAATGGGGCAAGGAAAACAACAAGTCCCTCAAAGAATATGTGGATCAAGTGTTGTGGTCTAGCTACATGTCCTGGTAGTCAACATATTGCTTTAACACTTTTAACAAAATCCTAATAATAGTTATAGAATTCCTATTCTGGTTATCACTAAAACACTGCGTCGAATTTTATGTACTTTTCTGGTTTTAACCCCTTATTTGTAAATTCACTGTATTAGGTTCTGATAATACGTTTTTTAGCTTGTGCTGAATATTTTTATATGAAAAATAACCTTTTCAATACATGTTGAACAATTTCTTTATGATAAAATAACTATGAATAAAAACTGATTTTGTACATTTAATACTGTGGTGGCATTACTGTTTTGTGATTTTTAAAGTGTTTTACACCTCCGAGTGCCGTGAAACCTCAGCAGACTGTGAAGGCTGTACAAGAGCTAAAAATAAAAGAAAACGTAATTTCAGGTTAGCGCTTCGTGCTTTCACACACGGGTACTGCTGTGTGTAGCGCTTTGAGCTTTCACAGAAGTCAAGTGTACTGCTGTGTGTGGGGTTTTGACCATTCACACCTGGGTACTGTGTGTAGCGCTTTGTGCGTTCACACCCGTGTACTGCTGTGTAGCGCTTTGACCTTTCACACCCGTGTACTGCTGTGTAGCGCTTTGACCATTCACATTCGGGTACTGCTGTGAGTAGCGTTTTGTGCTTTCACACCTGTGTACTGCTGTGTAGCGCTTTGACCTTTCACACCCACGTACTGCTGTGTGTAGCGCTTTGTGCTTTCACACCCATGTACTGCTGTGTGTAGCGCTTTGACACTTGAGTACTGCTGTGTAGCGCTTTGACCTTTCACACCCGTGTACTGCTGTGTAGCGCTTTGACCTTTCACACCCGTGTACTGCTGTGTAGCGCTTTGACCTTTCACACCCTTGTACTGCTGTGTGTAGCGCTTTGTACTTTCACACCTGTGTACTGTTGTGGGCTGTAATACCCACGCACTGTTTTAACACTGTGCAGTGCCATGTACCATATATACACGCGCTGTGCTTTAATACATGTGCAGTGCTATAATGTGCTGTAATACCCACGCAGTGGTGTGTGCTACTATAATACCCACGCAGTGCTGTGTGCTTTAATACCCACGCAGTGCTGTGTGCTGTGATACCCATGCAGTGCTGTGCTGTAATACCCACGCAGTGCTGTGCTGTAATACCCACGCAGTGCAGTGTGCTGTAATACCCAGGCAGTGCTGTGTGCTGTAATACCCACGCAGTGCTGTGTGCTGTGATACCCATGCAATGCTGTGCTACCCATGCAGTGCTGTGCTGTAATACACACGCAGTGCTGTGTGCTGTGATACCCACGCAGTGATGTGTGCTGTGATACCCATGCAGTGCTGTGCTGTAATACCACCGCAGTGCTGTGCTGTAATACCCACGCAGTGCAGTGTGCTATAATACCCATGCAATGCTGTGCTACCCATGCAGTGCTGTGATACCCATGCAGTGCTGTGTGCTGTGATACCCACGCAGTGCTGTGCTGTAATACCCATGCAGTGCTGTGATACCCACGCAGTGCTGTGCTACCCATGCAGTGCTGTGCTGTAATACCCATGCAGTGCTGTGATACCCACGCAGTGCTGTGCTGTAATACCCATGCAGTGCTGTGATACCCACGCAGTGCTGTGTGCTGTGATACCCACGCAGTGCTCTGCTGTAATACCCATACAGTGCTGTGATACCCACGCAGTGCTGTGTGCTGTGATACCCACTCAGTGCTGTGTTGTAATACCCACGCAGTGCAGTGTGCTGTAATACCCATGCAATGCTGTGCTACCCATGCAGTGCTCTGCTGTAATACCCATACAGTGCTGTGATACCCACGCAGTGCTGTGTGCTGTGATACCCACGCAGTGCTGTGTGCTGTGATACCCACGCAGTGCTGTGTGCTGTGATACCCACGCAGTGCTGTGTGCTGTGATACCCACGCAGTGCTGTGCTGTAATACTCACGCAGTGCTGTGCTGTAATACCCACGCAGTGCTGTGTGCTGTAATATCCACGCAGTGCTGTGCTAGAATACCCATGCAGTGCTGTGTGCTGTGATACCCACGCAGTGCTGTGTGCTGTAATACTCACACAGTGCTGTGCTGTAAGACCATGCAGTGCTGTGTGCTGTGATACCCATGCAGTGCTGTGTGCTGTGATACCCACGCATTGCTGTGTGCTGTGATACCCACGCAGTGCTGTGTGCTGTGATACCCACGCAGTGCTGTGCTGTAATACCCATGCAGTGCTTTGTGCTTGTCGTAGGGATTCTGCACACACTGAGCTATGCCCAGGATGATAGGACCTCGGAATATAGTGGTGAGCCAACAATAAACCTTAGCACCTAAAACCCCAACCCAACTAGCCTTTGCGTCCCATTAGCACCAATGTACCAATGATTGGACAACCCAGAACACGGTATCTCTATCTCAGGACTCGCAGAAGCAAGAACACCCTTTCGTCACTCACTCATACCTGTCCATCAACGTGCTTAAGAAGAGACACAGTATAGTTTAAAATGTTTATTTCAACTTACGTGCTCTAAGGTACAGTACACGTGTCAGTACTATCAGCATAATGCATAAAAATAATATAATCAGCATAGTTACAACTCCATAGAATACAAACGGGGAAAGCATCTCATAAAGCAGTGGATATAGGGCTAAATGACCTTACCACCCTCCCCGTGCTGGAAGCTAGTTTATTATAAAAATAGAATACCTCTGGGCTTTTACTAGCGAACCCCCATACCTCAGTCTCTAGATGCAAAATCTACATCGACAGACAATCACAGCTCTTCTCCCTGGAAAGGTTTTCTCCAAGTGTTCCTAAAGCGGGCAAACCGCAATATTAAAAGCACACAAATTTCTCCACGGCAGCTGTACATAGTGTTATGTCTAGGTGCGAGGGACTGGCCAAATCAGCAAGAACAAGGAGACGCTGTTATTCGACCTTGTACATGTTGTGCAGTCTGAGCCCACATCGAACAGGAGAAAAGGTGAGAGACAGAAAATGCAGACAGCGCTAAAATAACTTGGCAAGAGCAGAGGTCGATAGAACAACGGCTCAGAGTAACGTGTGCAAAGAAAAGCAGCATGGCAGCCAGGCCTAAGACAACATAGCAAGGCAGGCCAGGAGGCCACAAACCACAAGACATGCTGTGATACTCACGCAGTGCTGTAATACCCATGCTGCGCTGTGCTGTGATACCCACGCAGTGCTGTGCTGTAATACCCACGCAGTGCTGTGTGCTGTGATACCCACGCAGTGCTGTGCTGTAATACCCATGCAGTGCTGTGTGCTGTGATACTCACGCAGTGCTGTAATACTCATGCTGCGCTGTGCTGTGATACCCACGCAGTACTGTGCTGTAATACCCACGCAGTGCTGTGCTGTGATATCCTTGCAGTGCTGTGCGCTGTCATACCCACGCAGTGCTGTGCTGTAATACCCAAGCAGTGATATGTGCTGTCATACCCACGCAGTGCTGTGCTGTAATACCCACGCAGTGCTGTGTGCTTTAATACCCACGCAGTGCTGTGCTAGAATACACACGCAGTGCTGTGTGCTGTGATACCCACGCAGTGCTGTGTGCTGTGATACTTACGCAGTGCTGTGATACCCATGCAGGGCCGTGCTGTAATACCCATGCAGTGCTGTGTGCTGTGATACTCACACAGTGCTGTGTGCTGTAATACCCATGCAGTGCTTTGCTGTGATACCCACGTAGTGCTGTGATACCCACACAGTGCTGTGATACCCATGCAGTGCTGTGAGACCCACGCAGTGCTGTGCTGTAATACCCACACAGTGCTGTGCTGTGATACCCACGCAGTGCTGTGTGCTGTGATACCCACGCAGTGCTGTGCTGTAATCCCCAAACAGTAGTGTGTGCTGTCATACCCACGCAGTGCTGTGCTGTAATACCCACGCAGTGCTGTGCTGTAATACCCACGCAGTGCTGTGCTGTGTGCTGTAATATCCACGCGGTGCTGTGTGCTGTGATACCCACACAGTGCTGTGTGCTGTGATACCCACGCAGTGCAGTGTGCTGTAATACCCATGCAGTGCTGTGCTGTAATACCCACGCAGTGCTGTGTGCTGTAGTACCCATGCAGTGCTGTGTGCTGTAATACCCACGCAGTGCTGTGTGCAGTAATGCATACGCAGAGTTTAATGCATTAATACCAGACCAGTATTCTGCACTGCTTTAACGTCGTGCAGTACGGTCTGCTGTAATATATGTGTCATGCAGTAATGCAAAGGCACTGCTTTAACGTCGTGCAGTACGGTCTGCTGTAATATATGTGTCATGCAGTAATACAAAGGCACAGCTTTAACATCATGCAGTGTAGGGTCATTCCTTCATATCTGTGTCATGCAGTAATACAAAGGCACTGCTTTAACGTCATGCAGTGTACAGTCATTCCTTCATATCTGTGTGGTGTTGTAATTCAAAGGCACAGCTTTAACATAATGCAGTGTAGGGTCATTCCTTCATATCTGTGTAGTGCCGTAATACAAAGGCACTGCTTTAACATCATGCAGTGTACGGTCATTCCTTCATATCTGTGTAGTGCTGTAATACAAAGGCACAGCTTTAACATCATGCAATGTACGATCATTCCTTCATATCTGTGTAGTGCTGTAATACAAAGGCACTGCTTTAACGTTGTGCAGTGTAGGGTCATTCCTTCATATCTGTGTGGTGCTGTAATACAAAGGCACTGCTTTAACATCATGCAGTGTAGGGTCATTCCTTCATATCTGTGTCATGCAGTAATACAAAGGCACAGCTTTAACATCATGCAGTGTAGGGTCATTCCTTCATATCTGTGTCATGCAGTAATACAAAGGCACAGCTTTAACATCATGCAGTGTACGTCATTCCTTCATATATGTGTAGTGCTGTAATACAAAGGCACAGCTTTAACATCATGCAGTGTAGGGTCATTCCTTCATATCTGTGTCATGCAGTAATACAAAGGCACTGCTTTAACATCATGCAGTGTAGGGTCATTCCTTCATATCTGTGTGGTGCTGTAATACAAAGGCACTGCTTTAACATCATGCAGTGTAGGGTCATTCCTTCATATCTGTGTCATGCAGTAATACAAAGGCACAGCTTTAACATCATGCAGTGTAGGGTCATTCCTTCATATCTGTGTCATGCAGTAATACAAAGGCACAGCTTTAACATCATGCAGTGTACGTCATTCCTTCATATATGTGTAGTGCTGTAATACAAAGGCACAGCTTTAACATCATGCAGTGTATGGTCATTCCTTCATATCTGTGTAGTGCTGTAATACAAAGGCACTGCTTTAACGTCGTGCAGTGTAGGGTCATTCCTTCATATCTGTGAAGTGCTGTAATACAAAGGCACTGCTTTAACATCATGCAGTGTAGGGTCATTCCTTCATATCTGTTTCATGCAGTAATACAAAGGCACAGCTTTAACATCATGCAGTGTAGGGTCATTCCTTCATATCTGTGTCATGCAGTAATACAAAGGCACTGTTTTAACATCATACAGTGTAGGGTCATTCCTTCATATCTGTATCATGCAGTAATACAAAGGCACAGCTTTAACATCATGCAGTGTACGGTCATCCTTCATATCTGTGTAGAGCTGTAATACAAAGGCACAGCTTTAACATCATGCAGTGTACGGTCATTCCTTCATATCTGTGTAGTGCTGTAATACAAAGGCACAGCTTTAACATCATGCAATGTACGATCATTCCTTCATATCTGTGTAGTGCTGTAATACAAAGGCACTGCTTTAACGTCGTGCAGTGTAGGGTCATTCCTTCATATCTGTGTGGTGCTGTAATACAAAGGCACTGCTTTAACATCATGCAGTGTAGGGTCATTCCTTCATATCTGTGTCATGCAGTAATACAAAGGCACAGCTTTAACATCATGCAGTGTAGGGTCATTCCTTCATATCTGTGTCATGCAGTAATACAAAGGCACAGCTTTAACATCATGCAGTGTACGTCATTCCTTCATATATGTGTAGTGCTGTAATACAAAGGCACAGCTTTAACATCATGCAGTGTAGGGTCATTCCTTCATATCTGTGTCATGCAGTAATACAAAGGCACAGCTTTAACATCATGCAGTGTAGGGTCATTCCTTCATATCTGTGTGGTGCTGTAATACAAAGGCACTGCTTTAACATCATGCAGTGTAGGGTCATTCCTTCATATCTGTGTCATGCAGTAATACAAAGGCACAGCTTTAACATCATGCAGTGTAGGGTCATTCCTTCATATCTGTGTAGTGCTGTAATACAAAGGCACTGCTTTAACGTCGTGCAGTGTAGGGTCATTCCTTCATATCTGTGAAGTGCTGTAATACAAAGGCACTGCTTTAACATCATGCAGTGTAGGGTCATTCCTTCATATCTGTGTCATGCAGTAATACAAAGGCACAGCTTTAACATCATGCAGTGTAGGGTCATTCCTTCATATCTGTGTAGTGGTGTAATACAAAGGCACAGCTTTAACATCATGCAGTGTAGGGTCATTCCTTCATATCTGTGTCATGCAGTAATACAAAGGCACTGTTTTAACATCATACAGTGTAGGGTCATTCCTTCATATCTGTGTAGTGGTGTAATACAAAGGCACAGCTTTAACATCATGCAGTGTAGGGTCATTCCTTCATATCTGTGTCATGCAGTAATACAAAGGCACTGTTTTAACATCATACAGTGTAGGGTCATTCCTTCATATCTGTATCATGCAGTAATACAAAGGCACAGCTTTAACATCATGCAGTGTACGGTCATCCTTCATATCTGTGTAGAGCTGTAATACAAAGGCACAGCTTTAACATCATGCAATGTACGGTCATTCCTTCATATCTGTGTAGTGCTGTAATACAAAGGCACAGCTTTAACATCATGCAATGTACGGTCATTCCTTCATATCTGTGTGGTGCTGTAATACAAAGGCACTGCTTTAACATCATGCAATGTACGTCATTCCTTCATATCTGTGTAGGGCTGTAATACCTGCTGTTGGACTTGGCCCTCTCAGCATGGTCACTCCTAAACTGTTTACCTCCACCCTTTCAGTTTTAGAAATTCATTTTTGTTGGCCTTACTTCTATGCCATTGTAGCCTATAGTGCAGCTTTAAACTGCCAATTCGCAATAGCAAAATAAACCTTTTGCTATGCCTAAACCTTCCCTTTTAATACATATAAGTCACCGCTGATCAGGGGCGCAACGCCCATTGGGCTCAAAGGGCTTCAGCCCACCCTTCCTCCCCGTCATGTGGGTCAGCCCGGCTGAGACAGCTTCCCGGGCACACACACAGCCGCACCAGAGTACTTCACAGGTCTTTAAAAGACCATTTACGTGTTAACAAGGCTTTGTTTTTCTTTCACCCTTTCTTAGAGCCCCTGCATCTTCACTCTGCCGATTGCTGGAAGAATTAGCCCCCCCCTAAATTTTTATTAGCAACCCCCACAGAAATTTGACTCTAGTTGAGCCTCTGCCCCTGATGTAGGCCCTAAATATCCCATTGGGCAGGGTGCATCGTATTCAAAAAGTAAGACATGTGCTTTTAGGTTTTACATGTCCTGGTAGTGAAAAACTCCTAAATTGGCTTTTCACTCTTCAAAGGCCTACCTCTCGCATAAGATAACACTGGCTTGCCCTTGATTGAAAACAGGTAGGAATATCATGCTTAGACTCAAATGAATTGTCATTTAAAATCAACTTTAATGGTAAATACAGATGTTATGCCACTTGTAGAAAGTTGGTATTTTCTTGTCCTAACATTTGGTGCCTTCTGTCCTGGGTCGTATGACCCTGCTGTCCTGGGTCGTATGACCCTGCTGTCCTGGGTCGTATGACCCTGCTGTCCTGGGTCGTATGACCCTTCTGTCCTGGGTCGTATGACCCTGCTGTCCTGGGTCGTATGACCCTGCTGTCCTGGGTCGTATGACCCTGCTGTCCTGGGTCGTATGACCCTGCTGTCCTGGGTCGTATGACCCTTCTGTCCTGGGTCGTATGACCCTGCTGTCCTGGGTCGTATGACCCTGCTGTCCTGGGTCGTATGACCCTTCTGTCCTGGGTCATATGACCCTGCTGTCCTGGGTCGTATGACCCTGCTGTCCCGGGTCATATGACCCTGCTGTACCGGGTCGTATGACCCTGCTGTCCCGGGTCGTATGACCCTGCTGTCCTGGGTCGTATGACCCTGCTGTCCTGGGTCGTATGACCCTGCTGTCCTGGGTCGTATGACCCTTCTGTCCTGGGTCGTATGACCCTGCTGTCCTGGGTCGTATGACCCTGCTGTCCCGGGTCGTATGACCCTGCTGTCCCGGGTCAGTATGACCCTGCTGTACTGGGTCGTATGACCCTTCTGTCCTGGGTCGTATGACCCTGCTGTCCCGGATCGTATGACCCTGCTGTCCCGGGTCGTATGACCCTGCTGTCCTGGGTCGTATGACCCTTCTGTCCCGGGTCGTATGACCCTGCTGTCCTGGGTCATATGACCCTTCTGTCCTGGGTCTTATGACCCTGCTGTTAGGCTTTGTGTATTCCTCCCAGACAGTCAGACAATAGGGCTTAGGTGTGGGCAGCGTGGGTGAGTGCAGCGGTGTTCCCTGCCATACTTGCACTTCAAAGGGGCTTGCCCACAGCACACACAAAGAAACCTAACACTAGTCTTTTCTGACCCTAGACTTCTTAGAGGCTGGGCAGGGAAGGAACTTTCTAGAACCAGATGTGGGGGTAGCTAGAAGATTCCATTGCTTCAAAGGCTGACACCAGGAATAAATATTAGACCCTCGGACCAACTCTTCAGTACACTCCTGGACCTGGGGATATTACAGAAGTACTGCCTTGTTCCCCACAGGACTGCCCTGCAGCAACCAGAGAACTGTCCTGCTGCTTGAGGCCTACCTTGTTCCATGGAGGACTGCCCTTCTGCTTGAGGCCTGCCTTGTACCCCAGAGGACTGCCCTGCACCTACCAGAGAACTGTCCTGCTGCTTGAGGCCTGCCTTGTTCCATGGAGGACTGCCCTTCTGCTTGAGGCTTGCCTTGTACCCCAGAGGACTGCCCTGCAGCTACCAGAGAACTGTCCTGCTGCATGAGGCCTGGCTTGTACCCCAGAGGACTGTCCTGCTGCTTGAGGTCTGCCTTGTTCTACAGAGGACTGTCCCGCTGCTTGAGGCTTGCCTTCTACCCCAGAGGACTGCCCTGCAGCTACCATAAAACTGTCCTGCTGCATGAGGCCTGCCTTGTACCCCAGAGGACTGTCCTGCAGCTACCAGAGAGCTGTCCTGCTGCTTGAGGTCTGCCTTGTTATACAGAGGACTGTCCTGCTGCTTGAGGCCTGCCTTGTTCCATGGAGGACTGCCCTGCTGCTTGAGGCTTGCCTTGTACCCCAAAGGGCTGCCCTGCTGCTTGAGGCTTGCCTTGTACCCCAGAGGACTGTCCTGCAGCTACCAGAGAACTGTCCTGCTGCTTGAGGCCTGCCTTGTTCCATGGAGGACTGCCCTGCTGCTTGAGGCTTGTCTTGTTCCCCAGAGGACTGCCCTGCTGCTTGAGGCTTGCCTTGTACCCCAAAGGACTGCCCTGCTGCTTGAGGCTTGCCTTGTACCCCAAAGGGCTGCCCTGCTGCTTGAGGCTTGCCTTGTACCCCAAAGGGCTGCCCTGCTGCTTGAGGCTTGCCTTGTACCCCAAAGGGCTGCCCTGCTGCTTGAGGCTTGCCTTGTACCCCAGAGGACTGCCCTGCTGCTTGAGGCTTGCCTTGTACCCCAAAGGGCTGCCCTGCTGCTTGAGGCTTGCCTTGTACCCCAGAGGACTGTCCTGCAGCTACCAGAGAACTGTCCTGCTGCTTGAGGCCTGCCTTGTTCCATGGAGGACTGCCCTGCTGCTTGAGGCCTACCTTGTTCCATGGAGGACTGCCCTGCTGCTTGAGGCCTGCCTTGTACCCCAGAGGACTGTCCTGCAGCTACCAGAGAACTGTCCTGCTGCTTGAGGCCTGCCTTGTACCCCAGAGGACTGTCCTGCTGCTTGAGGCCTCCCTTGTTCCATGGAGGACTGCCCTGCTGCTTGAGGCTTGTCTTGTTCCCCAGAGGACTGCCCTGCTGCTTGAGGCTTGCCTTGTACCCCAAAGGGCTGCCCTGCTGCTTGAGGCTTGCCTTGTACCCCAAAGGGCTGCCCTGCTGCTTGAGGCTTGCCTTGTACCCCAGAGGACTGCCCTGCTGCTTGAGGCTTGCCTTGTACCCCAAAGGGCTGCCCTGCTGCTTGAGGCTTGCCTTGTACCCCAGAGGACTGTCCTGCAGCTACCAGAGAACTGTCCTGCTGCTTGAGACCTGCCTTGTACCCCAGAGGACTGTCCTGCAGCTACCAGAAAACTGTGCTGCTGCTTGAGGCCTGCCTTGTTCTACAGAGGACTGCCCTGCAGCTACCAGAGAACTGTCCTGCTGCTTGAGGCCTGCCTTTTTCTACAGAGGACTATCCCACTGCTTGAGGCCTGCCTTGTACCCCAGAGGACTGTCCTGCAGCTACCAGAAAACTGTGCTGCTGCTTGAGGCCTGCCTTGTTCTACAGAGGACTGCCCTGCAGCTACCAGAGAACTGTCCTGCTGCTTGAGGCCTGCCTTTTTCTACAGAGGACTGTCCCGCTGCTTGAGGCCTGCCTTGTACCCCAGAGGACTGTCCTGCAGCTACCAGAAAACTGTCCTGCTGCTTGAGGCCTGCCTTGTTCTACAGAGGACTGCCCTGCAGCTATCAGAGAACTGTCCTGCTGCTTGAGGCCTGCCTTTTTCTACAGAGGACTGTCCCGCTGCTTGAGGCTTGCCTTGTACCCCAGAGGACTGTCCTGCAGCTACCAGAAAACTGTCCTGCTGCTTGAGGTCTGCCTTGTTCTACAGAGGACTGTCCTGCGGCTTGAGGCCTGCCTTGTTCCATGGAGGACTGCCCTGCTGCATGAGGCTTGCCTTGTTTTACAGGGGACTGCCCTACAGCTACCAGAGAACTGTCCTGCTGCATGAGGCTTGCCTTTTACCCCAGAGGACTGTCCCGCTGCTTGAGGCTTGCCTTGTACCCCAGAGGACTGTCCTGCAGCTACCAGAGAACTGTCCTGCTGTTTGAGGCCTGCCTTGTTCCACAGGGGACTGCCCTGCTGCTTGAGGCCTGCCTTGTTCCACAGGGGACTGCCCTGCTGCTTGAGGCCTGCCTTGTTCCATGGAGGACTGCCCTGCTGCTTGAGGCCCGCCTTGTTCCACAGGAGACTGCCCTGCTGCTTGAGGCCTGCCTTGTTCCACAGGGGACTGCCCTGCTGCTTGAGGCCTGCCTTGTTCCATGGAGGACTGCCCTGCAGCTTAAGACCTGCCCTGCTCTGTGAGAAGGAAGACCGGGACAGCTCCCTTCATCCAAGGTTAACCTGAGTGACTCCAAGAGTCAGTTGGCTGACCTCCTGTTCTGAGCTAGAGGAGCCACAACAAACTCCAGAGGCCTCCATGCAACTGCCCAGCTGACCTGCTGTAAACGGACCTGCAACTGAACCTACCTGAGATCCTCTGGCTTCTGTTAGAGTGGGTCCCTGATCCCCAAGAGGGGCCTCCCAGGCCCTGGACCCTTGGCTGGCATTAGAGTGCACTCCTCTAATAAGAAAGGAGAAATTCTGAAGTTTTGGGCTCTTCGAGAACGGTCCCCTTCGCGCATAGACTCTGCCACCCATGACGACCGCCGACGCAAAGCTTCAGTGAACCCGACTCTTCGCACTACAGCGACCTTTAGCAACGACTGGCAATGCGAGATCTGCCCTTCGGGCTACAGAAACAACAGCCCAGGGTCATTGCTAACGTGAATCTCCAGCAACGACCATCCTTGATGCTCAGCTGGCTATTTGCACTACAGCGATAGCAGCTCGCACCACCCGGCAAGATCTTCGTGCGATATATGGAATGCCGGCTTGCAGGCCACAACAATTTTCGTTATTTAAAAGCAAATAGCTACCATTAGCAAGCAAAGTAAAGGTAGGAGAAATAGCAGGATTCGGAGCGGAAACGCTACAAGCTCCGTGCAGCTTAACATGTTTACAAATAAGAGAATGACCTACGGTTGAATCGCATGACTCCCCCGTGAGAAAAACTTCCTTGCCGTCTCTAAGGCATTTATACATGAAAGGCAAGGACCAGAGTTCATGCAGGACAGCACTACCCAAAGGCTGGTAACGGCCCACAGGATAGTGTTTCATGCACGAGCAAAATTCAAACAAGGAAAAAGGTAAAGCGATAACCTCATGAACTAGCCACACAGCAGAAGTTAGTTCCGCCACAGAGAATGGTAAAGGATCCACTTTCTCGATATGTAACAGAGTGTAAGATGCATCTTTCATGGACATGAACTGCTGTTTTTCAGTTAAATTAAAATGCAGAAATAAGGCAGTGGTGTTCAAAAAATGCCAAGGAACTTTACCTAACTTAAGGGTCTGCAAAGTCCACGCAAACTGCATAACTGAACGTCATTGATTTTGACCATGATACAACACAGAAACATCATCTTGTACAATATCAACAACAGAAGACACAATATTCTCTAATGTGTAAATGCGGGAAGACAGGGTATTAATACTATTGTCAACAACAGCAAGCACCTTTTCCAAATTTGCTTGGTCTATCTCCCGTAGACGGGAAGCAGCTTCCATTTGCGACAGCTTCCAGAGTTCATTATAAGCTTCATAAATGAATCTCTTCGGTCGTGGACCACGAGGTCCCAAGATAAAGTCGGACAGATCAATATTGCCTGATAGGAGGGACAAATGTTGTTTAACAGAGTCTAGGGACGAATGTTGCAACCACTGTTTACATAATTTACCAACTGAATACGTGGTGACAGTACGGGTGTCAGAAAACCTCGGATCAGGCCTGTCCTGGCTGTAGCCAGGAACTGAGTCGTGAAAACGCAATTGGCATGCATTAGATGATATGGGCCATACTAACCAGGGTGACTGAACCAGTGCAGAAACATTAAATGAATTGTTCTGAAACAGAGCCTGCAAAGTTGCAAGGGACATATTAAAACGCAAGCTACCATTGGGAGAGCTCGACAAGGATGGAATGGAGGGCACGTTCAATTGTTTAGTGGTAGCGAAACCCCAACACGTAGTCTGATAGATGGAAGCATTCAGAAACATAATTTGGGCCGGGATAAGGCAAGCACGGTGCAAGGCCTCGGTGCCCTGCACCTGCCAAGGTTTTGAGCCCCAGATTGATTTTAAATCCACAGTGTCCTTCCAGTACTCATAACCACCCACAGCTAAGGCGCTCAAAAAGGAACCCGAATATAGCAATTTGGTGTGGGTCAACATGATCTTCTGAGTGGATGGGGCATTTAATTTAAAATAATAGGACCCAGGGTTCGATCTATTAAAATCAGTGAAATATGTAAATTTATTTCTAAGAGTCTGGGAGCTACCCGGTAAGGGGTTTGGGCAATGTTCCCATTGGGTGTAGGCAACAGAGCTACGTAGTGCACTTGGTTTATGAACAAAATGGTTGCCCCAATGCTGGTAGCAATATAAATCGGCATAATTAGCAGAATTCAAATACAAATCCTCAGCATTAAAGGAAGCATAATATTTTAAATCAGCAAACAATGCTTCAACGGCATGCACATCCCAATCGTCAGAATGAATACTACTTTTTACTACATCACCCATTGAAACTCGAAGGACATTTGGTACATTAATAATTTCCGTCGGTCCATGAATTTGAAAGTTTACCGCATCCCAGACGATGCCGTCAGCAACTGGAAACACTGAAATGTTCACAAAGGTGTGGTCACGCTTCATGATGTGAGATGAGGAATGTGGAGCCAAAGTTCCAGCAACACTGTTCACAGCAGAGCGTTCAGGTAAATAGTGACCATTGATGAGTAGAAAAAACACTGTGACAAAGCCAATGGACATGAACAAAAAAATCAGGAAAAGCACCAACCAGATGTATGTCCAGGGTGGAACCAAAAAATTGTCTCTAAACCAGGATACAAAAAGACTGAACTTGGACGGGACATTTGAAGAGGTAGAATCTGAGTCAAAGGAAAAACGTGTCGGGCTCAGTGGCGTTGTTGGTTGGTGTGCCACCGACTCTGTTGCGGGATAGGTATACTCGTTCTCGTCGATGCAGGGGAGACAGGGGTTCGAATTTATTTTCAGGCAAATCAACCATCTCAATTGCAACATCAGTGACCGTTCGGGCAGGTGGGCCACGAACACATGTCCGATAAATGGCAGGACAAGAGACCGCTGGTGTAACACTATTCAGGATCGGCCAGATGTTGTAGCTTGACATTTTCCACTGAGATGTATCTGTTCTCCTTGCAACCAGGAAGCGGCGGTAAGATGACTGTACGTGTTCCCTTCAAGCCCAGGACTAGAACCGGTGCACGATAAGAGGGGCCGAATTCTTTTTTGTTCTCCACCTTCTCTCGAACCAGGTCACCAATCTTCGGAAGCCAGCCGGCAACCGGAATCTGCAGAGCAGGGTCTGTGGCCGAAGGTAAATGTGCAATTGCAAGTTTGTCTCGGGCTTCTTGTAAGTCCTGTAACATAGTAGAATGGTTATCTACATCAAACTTGGCGGATTGCGCCGCCATGTCTAGACCATCAAGGTCAGGCACAAACATTCCTATGCCAAAGAGCATTTTGTATGGGGTCCGCCCACTCAGAGGTCTTCTAGGGAGATTATTAAGTGCACGCTGTACGGTATACAAGTGGGCCAGCCAGTTCCTGCCAGTACCTATAACTCTAGCTGTCAAGGACTGCTTTAAGTCACGGTTCATTCGTTCAACGATAGAGTTGCCCTCAGGCCTATATGGAGATGAAAATTTCACCCGCACCCCCAATGAACCCATTGCGTCCTTGTAAGCCTTAGAGGCAAACGCCGGACCTTGGTCAGAATGGAAGGTGCCGCATGCAAAAATTCCCACAAAGACACGCAAATCCCTGATGACACTTCGAGCGTCAGCACTCCGTTGTGGCCAGACCCAGATGAACCGTGTGCACGAGTCCACTGCCACTAAGATATATTTGTAGCCAGTGTCTGAAGAAAATGGACTGCAGTGATCCAGGTAAACACACCCAGAGGGTCTGTTAGAAATGCCGAGCGAGGTCTGTGGTGGCCGTGTAACCGTGGAAGGCTTAATCTGTTGACAAACGTTACAAGAAAGCACATAAGTACGGGTGTCCTTATATAAACCACGCCACCAGTAACGCTGCTGCAAGATGGAAACTGTCGCAGACACTCCAGCATGAGCCGAAGCCATACCTTCGTGTGCAGCAGTTATCAAGGAAAGTCTGCGGTCCGCGTTGGGGATCAGCCGATCACCAACGTCGGGTATTGTTACATAAGGAGCCTGTTCGGGACCTAACTGATAAGAATATTTGGAAGGAAAACCCATAGGGTAATTATCACCTGCCTTGGTTGCAGCAATAGCTGCCAATATATCGGTATCAATTTTAGACATGGATCTAGTAACTGCTGCTACTGAACACGTGACTACTGCTGATCTGGCAGCTTCATCTGCCAGACTGTTACCAACAGCGTGTGCGCCCACCCGCTGATGGCCTAGGGTGTGAACCACCTGTGTGATTGGCAGACGTTGTTGTAATTCTGCCACTCGAACCCAAAGCATTTTATGCTTGATTGTGCTGCCTTTAGCGTCCCTATAGTCGTTTTGTGACCAAAAGAACAGGTTGTCATTGTAAGATTGAACACAGTAGTAAGAATCGCACACAATGAGAGTGGTCACATCAGGATTTACGAACTCAAGCGCAAGCACCAATGCGCGCAGCTCGGCCAATTGTGCGGTACTGTCCTCGAGTGCCTGAGTGTGCACTACAGTGGATTTGAACTTTCCGTTCACAAAAGTACCTGCAACAATGGCACATGCGGCTGAATAAGCATGCTTGGACCCCGTGGCCGGTTGTGCCGAACCATCGGTGAAGATCACACAGTCGTAATCCTCAAACGGCAGTAAAGACAGAGGAGGAGGATGAACAAATTCATACTGTAAAAACTCCTTAGTCTGAAGGGAAGAATCGAAAATGAAAGTAACATCCGGAGACGTCAAAGTGGTTGCCCATTGAATCCAACGGGGGTGCAAAGCCTTAGAGTTCGGCACACTTGCCTTTGTCACTGCCTCCAGGGCAGGATATGGTGTCACCACCAGAATGCGTTTTCCCTGTGCCAGTGCGCGCTCCTTTAGAATCGCCATCTGCACTTTTTCCACAGATGAAAAGCGCATTTCTGCGGAAGTGTACAGATGTGACTTGTATGCAATGGGTACTGTATCACCTTTGTTAAAGGTTAAGTACGTGAAACCCACCGCCCCTGGAATTATTCTAATCACCAGGTTTGTGTGGTTGTCACGCGTCAAAAGGTATTTAGACTCAAGAAGGTCTGTCTGCAAAGACTGCAGAATGGAGGTATGCTCCGGAAGCCAACAAGACTTCTGAAAAGTAGGTTGTATCAAGGCAAATAGTGGCTTGATACGCTGGGCGTATTCGGGAATATAAGTACGCCCGAAGTTCAGAAAACCCAGCAAAGACTGAAGCTTCTTCAGAGTAGAAGGAGGGCACAGAAGTGCACATTTTTCTAGGAAGTGGGGGGCTAAGCCCTTACCTTCATTGTTGAGCTCGTAGCCCAAGAACAAAACGGTAAATTCAGCAATGTGAGATTTGGCAAAGTTAAATTTGTAACCCTGCACCGCAAATTCTAGGATAATGTGGTCCACTCGGGACAGATGCGGGAACAATTCGTCGTCCGTCAGATAAATATCATCGACGTACGAACATGCATCTTGGTCAATGCCGTCTAACAAAGAGACAACACGGGCGGCGAATATGCCTGGACTGTTCTTATAGCCCATAGGTAAACGCCTAAATTTGAATAATTTACCACCGGAAGTAAAAGCGCTCCATTGGCCGCTCTCCGGGACTAAGTTGTGCGTGTAGAATCCATTTGAGAGGTCAAGTGTCGTTTTATATTTTTTACGAACAAGACTGTCTACAAGCGCAGAACTATGGGTGTTTTGCACCGCAAAGGTCCGACAATGAGAGTTCAAATGCCGGTAATCCAAAACTAAGCGGTACGATCCATCGGGTTTAGAAACCGCGAAAAGGGGATTATTCATAGGTGATACGCAGGTTTCGATTACTCCCTGATATTCCAACTGAGTCAGAATTTCGGAAACGGGGCCTTTGGCTTCACGTTTTATGTGATATTGGGGTTGTGGCTGCGGTAGTGACCGCAAAGGTATTTCGTGGGGGGGGGAGATTCCTCATCCCAACCCACGTGGTTGCGGTATAACGCAGGGGCCAGGGACACAGCCCATTCTGCTGCTAGAGCCTCCGCTTTGTCCTTTGGGACATGTCGAGAAAAGCTCGGAAGGATTACCTCTTCCCCTTTACGCGCATCAAGAATGAATGGGGGTGGCCAATCCACCTCTGCCAACAAAATGTCGTAGGAAGAAGTTAGATTTTCCCAAAAAATCCTTTTTATTATACGCTGTATATCACCTTCGATTTGAATGACTATATTATAAAGTCTGTCAGGGGGTGCCACTCTGGTGTCAGCTGTCTCGACAGTAATGAATGTTTCAGTTGCTGTCGCCTCCTTATGAGGACGGAGCGCCTCCCGCACTATGGTAACTTCCGCAGCGCTGTCTAGGAGGGTTACTGCCCACGTCCAATTCAGGAGCCTCGTTCTCACCGTCTGTGGCATATTTCGCTGTTACAGCGGCAACTTTCTTCTTCTGAAATTGTGGTCGAGAACGTTGAAAGTCTTCTGCTTTCCCTCTGACTTGTTGTCGAGGTTGGTCTCCTCCCTGGGGAGCCTCTCGACCCCTTCCTCTATCCTGCCGTTCTCCTCCACCGGCCTGTGAAGACGTCTGTGCCTGTGAAGAACGAGGAGAACGCGTATCAGGGACTTGAAACCTATCCGGTGATTTAATTCTCGCCCTATCGCGTAAATCATAAGTGCGTTCAGAAGAGACTGAAACCGGGGATGCGCCTCTCGACCCCGGCTTCTTTTGTTGCTTACCCTGTTTTTTCAGCCTCCAGCTCTTTTTAGTGAAGACTGGTCTCTCATCTTTCTCAGATTGAGGTTTGGATTGTTGTTGTTGTTGCAATTGTGTTTGCTGTTTTGCAAAGGCTTGTTGCCCAGGCTATTTCTGCCAATAGTTTTGTAAGCCTGGGTAATAATTTTCGGTAATTCGCGAGGCTTGTCCAATTCTGGGACCAAAGCCAAAGCATTCGCTACTTGAAAGTTCACTGCATCGCCCTTGACATTCGCAAGGATCAGCTCAGCTACTACTTCAAACACTCCCACCAGTCTCATCCCTAATTCCACAGCCGCTTCAGGGCCATGTTCATCCTGTACTTTTTTAATTACTGAGGGGAGAACCGTCATGGAAGGAGTGCCAAAACACTTAGAATATACTGCTGCGAATACCTTACCCCAGTTGTCGCATGCTGTCAACTCGGGAATTAAGTCTTTTGGCAAACTAATCGTAAGAATGCGGTGTTTATCCACCGGGGTTGTGTGTGGAAAAACTGCCTCCAACTGGTCAAATTTTTCTGCAAGCCAATAAGGAAAGTCATCCTTATTTTGTGGACGCTTGCCCATCACCGAGTTCACCATGACAGGACTTATGGTCACGCTGCCTGCACCAGCTGGATGGCCTGCAACTCCAGGAGGGACTCCATGGATGTTGCCTGTAACATATCGCACTAAGGCTCGATGCACTCGCACCAGAGCCGAATACATGTTGTGCAGTTCCGCGACTGGTATTGTCATATAACGCGGATGTGGGGTGTACCCGGCCAAAACAGGCCAAGTGGCCCCATCAATAGATAAGGGGCCTAAACGAACCGTGGTAGTCGGTTGTGGGAGGGCGCCATCAAACCAAACACGGTGCTGCCAAGCCGTGAGCGGTACTTCAAGATTAGTATAAGGTCGATAGACAGCAGGGACAGCAGTGGGTTCATATTCATGGAACAGATTATCGGTCCCATCCACCGCTGGAAAAGTGACCCAAGAGTAGAACACCTCAAAGTGGAAAGCCGGATCGGCTTGAACCACAAAGACCAGTTCGACTCCCGTGTCTGGCACTCCATACACCCGTAAGTGATCCCGAAGTGCTGTGCGGCTATGTGCCGCTATGTTTATACCCGCCATTACGAACGGGATTAATTCGACAACCTAACAGTAGGCAGCACAAAAAGGGTTTTAGTTAAGAAACCTTTTTAACAACTTCAAGCTTGAAAGAACCTACAAAAACTTCAATATAGGAGGTATCACCGTCACACACGCTTCCGGAAGCGTACGTGAGGGGTTTGTGGACAAGCACAAGTACTACTCAAGCATCTCGCAGATAAGCCCACTCGTTGGTCACGCCATGTCGTAGGGATTCTGCACACACAGAGCTATGCACAGGATAATAGGACCTCGGAATATAGTGGTGAGCCAACAATAAACCTTAGCACCTAAAACCCCAACCCAACTAGCCTTTGCGTCCCATTAGCACCAATGTACCAATGATTGGACAACCCAGAAAACGGTATCTCTCTCTCAGGACTCGCAGAAGCAAGAACACTCTTTCGTCACTCACTCGTACCTGTCCACAACGTGCGTAAGATGAGACACAGTATAGGTTAAAATGTTTATTTCAACTTACGTGCTCTAAGATACAGTACACGTGTCAGTACTATTATCATAATGCATAAAAATAATATAATCAGCATAGTTACAACTCCATAGAATACAAACGGGGAAAGCATCTCATAAAGCAGTGGATATATGTCTACATAACATTACCACCCTCCCCGTGCTGGAAGCTAGTTTATTATAAAAAGAGAAGACCTCTGGGCTTTGACTAGCGAACCCCCATACCTCAGTCTCTAGATGCAAAACTACATCAGCAGACAATCACAGCTCTTCTCCCTGGAAAGGTTTTCTCCAAGTGTGTCTAGTGCGGGCTAACTGCAATATTAAAAGCACACAAATTTCTCCATGGCAGCTGTACATAGTGTTATGTCTAGGTGCGAGGGACTGGCCAAATCAGCAAGAACAAGGAGACGCTGTTATTCGACCTTGTACATGTTGTGCAGTCTGAGCCCAAATCGAACAGGAGAAAAGGTGAGAGACAGAAAATGCAGACAGCGCTAAAATAACTTGGCAAGAGCAGAGGTCGATAGAACAACGGCTCAGAGTAACGTGTGCAAAGAAAAGCAGCATGGCAGCCAGGCCTAAGACAACATAGCAAGGCAGGCCAGGAGGCCACAAACCACAAGACATGCTGTGATACTCACGCAGTGCTGTAATACCCATGCTGCGCTGTGCTGTGATACTCACGCAGTGCTGTGCTGTAATACCCACGCAGTGCTGTGTGCTGTGATACCCACGCAGTGCTGTGCTGTAATACCCATGCAGTGCTGTGTGCTGTGGTACTCACGCAGTGCTGTAATACCCATGCTGCGCTGTGCTGTGATACCCACGCAGTGCTGTGCTGTAATACCCACGCAGTGCTGTGCTGTGATATCCTTGCAGTGCTGTGCGCTGTCATACCCACGCAGTGCTGTGCTGTAATACCCAAGCAGTGATATGTGCTGTCATACCCACGCAGTGCTGTGCTGTAATACCCACGCAGTGCTGTGTGCTGTAATACCCACGCAGTGCTGTGCTAGAATACCCACGCAGTGCTGTGTGCTGTGATACCCACGCAGTGCTGTGTGCTGTGATACTTACGCAGTGCTGTGCTGTGATACACATGCAGTGCCGTGCTGTAATACCCATGCAGTGCTGTGTGCTGTGATACTCACGCAGTGCTGTGTGCTGTAATACCCATGCAGTGCTTTGCTGTGATACCCACGTAGTGCTGTGATACCCACACAGTGCTGTGATACCCATGCAGTGCTGTGAGACCCACGCAGTGCTGTGCTGTAATACCCACACAGTGCTGTGCTGTGATACCCACGCAGTGCTGTGTGCTGTGATACCCACGCAGTGCTGTGCTGTAATCCCCAAACAGTGATGTGTGCTGTCATACCCACGCAGTGCTGTGCTGTAATACCCATGCAGTGCTGTGCTGTAATACCCACGCAGTGCTGTGCTGTGTGCTGTAATATCCACGCAGTGCTGTGTGCTGTGATACCCACACAGTGCTGTGTGCTGTGATACCCACGCAGTGCAGTGTGCTGTAATACCCATGCAGTGCTGTGCTGTAATACCCACGCAGTGCTGTGTGCTGTAATACCCACGCAGTGCTGTGTGCTGTAATACCCACGCAGTGCTGTGTGCAGTAATGCATACGCAGAGTTTAATGCATTAATACCAGACCAGTATTCTGCACTGCTTTAACGTCGTGCAGTACGGTCTGCTGTAATATATGTGTCATGCAGTAATGCAAAGGCACTGCTTTAACGTCGTGCAGTACGGTCTGCTGTAATATATGTGTCATGCAGTAATACAAAGGCACAGCTTTAACATCATGCAGTGTAGGGTCATTCCTTCATATCTGTGTCATGCAGTAATACAAAGGCACTGCTTTAACGTCATGCAGTGTACAGTCATTCCTTCATATCTGTGTGGTGTTGTAATTCAAAGGCACAGCTTTAACATAATGCAGTGTAGGGTCATTCCTTCATATCTGTGTAGTGCCGTAATACAAAGGCACTGCTTTAACATCATGCAGTGTACGTCATTCCTTCATATCTGTGTGGTGCTGTAATACAAATGCACTGCTTTAACATCATGCAGTGTAGGGTCATTCCTTCATATCTGTGTCATGCAGTAATACAAAGGCACAGCTTTAACATCATGCAGTGTATGGTCATTCCTTCATATCTGTGTAGTGCTGTAATACAAAGGCACAGCTTTAACATCATGCAGTGTAGGGTCATTCCTTCATATCTGTGTGGTGTTGTAATTCAAAGGCACTGCTTTAACATCATGGAGTGTAGGGTCATTCCTTCATATCTGTGTAGTGCCGTAATACAAAGGCACAGCTTTAACATCATGCAGTGTAGGGTCATTCCTTCATATCTGTGTAGTGCTGTAATACAAAGGCACAGCTTTAACATCATGCAGTGTAGGGTCATTCCTTCATATCTGTGTCATGCAGTAATACAAAGGCACAGCTTTAACATCATGCAGTGTAGGGTCATTCCTTCATATCTGTGTCATGCAGTAATACAAAGGCACAGCTTTAACATCATGCAGTGTAGGGTCATTCCTTCATATCTGTGTGGTGCTGTAATACAAAGGCACTGCTTTAACATCATGCAGTGTAGGGTCATTCCTTCATACCTGTGTCATGCAGTAATACAAAGGCACAGCTTTAACATCATGCAGTGTAGGGTCATTCCTTCATATCTGTGTCATGTAGTAATACAAAGGCACAGCTTTAACATCATGCAGTGTACGTCATTCCTTCATATATGTGTAGTGCTGTAATACAAAGGCACAGCTTTAACATCATGCAGTGTACGGTCATTCCTTCATATCTGTGTAGTGCTGTAATACAAAGGCACTGCTTTAACGTCGTGCAGTGTAGGGTCATTCCTTCATATCTGTGAAGTGCTGTAATACAAAGGCACTGCTTTAACATCATGCAGTGTAGGGTCATTCCTTCATATCTGTGTCATGCAGTAATACAAAGGCACAGCTTTAACATCATGCAGTGTAGGGTCATTCCTTCATATCTGTGTAGTGGTATAATACAAAGGCACAGCTTTAACATCATGCAGTGTAGGGTCATTCCTTCATATCTGTGTCATGCAGTAATACAAAGGCACTGTTTTAACATCATACAGTGTAGGGTCATTCCTTCATATCTGTATCATGCAGTAATACAAAGGCACAGCTTTAACATCATGCAGTGTACGGTCATCCTTCATATCTGTGTAGAGCTGTAATACAAAGGCACAGCTTTAACATCATGCAATGTACGGTCATTCCTTCATATCTGTGTAGTGCTGGTCGTATGACCCTGCTGTCCTGGGTCGTATGACCCTGCTGTCCTGGGTTGTATGACCCTTCTGTCCTGGGTCGTATGACCCTGCTGTCCTGGGTCGTATGACCCTGCTGTCCCGGGTCGTATGACCCTGCTGTCCCGGGTCGTATGACCCTGCTGTACTGGGTCGTATGACCCTTCTGTCCTGGGTCGTATGACCCTGCTGTCCCGGATCGTATGACCCTGCTGTCCCGGGTCGTATGACCCTTCTGTCCTGGGTCGTATGACCCTTCTGTCCTGAGTCGTATGACCCTGCTGTCCCGGATCGTATGACCCTGCTGTCCAGGGTCGTATGACCCTGCTGTCCTGGGTCGTATGACCCTTCTGTCCCGGGTCGTATGACCCTGCTGTCCTGGGTCATATGACCCTTCTGTCCTGGGTCATATGATCCTTCTGTCCTGGGTCGTATGACCCTGCTGTTAGGCTTTGTGTATTCCTCCCAGACAGTCAGACAATAGGGCTTAGGTGTGGGCAGCGTGGGTGAGTGCAGCGGTGTTCCCTGCCATACTTGCACTTCAAAGGGGCTTGCCCACAGCACACACAAAGAAACCTAACACTAGTCTTTTCTGACCCTAGACTTCTTAGAGGCTGGGCAGGGAAGGGAAGGAACTTTCTAGAACCAGATGTGGGGGTAGCTAGAAGATTCCATTGCTTCAAAGGCTGACACCAGGAATAAATATTAGACCCTCGGACCAACTCTTCAGTACACTCCTGGACCTGGGGACATTACAGAAGTACTGCCTTGTTCCCCACAGGACTGCCCTGCAGCTACCAGAGAACTGTCCTGCTGATTGAGGCCTACCTTGTTCCATGGAGGACTGACCTTCTGCTTGAGGCTTGCCTTGTACCCCAGAGGACTGCCCTGCAGCTACCAGAGAACTGTCCTGCTGCATGAGGCCTGCCTTGTACCCCAGAGGACTGTCCTGCAGCTACCAGAGAGCTGTCCTGCTGCTTGAGGTCTGCCTTGTTCTACAGAGGACTGTCCTGCTGCTTGAGGCCTGCCTTGTTCCATGGAGGACTGCTGCTTGAGGCTTGCCTTGTACCCCAAAGGGCTGCCCTGCTGCTTGAGGGCTTGCCTTGTACCCCAAAGGGCTGCCCTGCTGCTTGAGGCTTGCCTTGTACCCCAGAGGACTGTCCTGCAGCTACCAGAGAACTGTCCTGCTGCTTGAGGCCTGCCTTGTTCCATGGAGGACTGCCCTGCTGCTTGACCCTAGACTTCTTAGAGGCTGGGCAGGGAAGGGAAGGAACTTTCTAGAACCAGATGTGGGGGTAGCTAGAAGATTCCATTGCTTCAAAGGCTGACACCAGGAATAAATATTAGACCCTCGGACCAACTCTTCAGTACACTCCTGGACCTGGGGACATTACAGAAGTACTGCCTTGTTCCCCACAGGACTGCCCTGCAGCTACCAGAGAACTGTCCTGCTGATTGAGGCCTACCTTGTTCCATGGAGGACTGCCCTTCTGCTTGAGGCTTGCCTTGTACCCCAGAGGACTGTCCTGCAGCTACCAGAGAACTGTCCTGCTGCTTGAGGGCTGCCTTGTACCCCAGAGGACTGTCCTGCTGCTTGAGGTCTGCCTTGTTCTACAGAGGACTGTCCCGCTGCTTGAGGCTTGTCTTTTACCCCAGAGGACTGACCCGCTGCTTTAGGCTTGCCTTGTACCCCAGAGGACTGTCCTGCAGCTACCAGAGAACTGTCCTGCTGCTTGAGGCCTGCCTTGTACCCCAGAGGACTGTCCTGCTGCTTGAGGCCTCCCTTGTTCCATGGAGGACTGCCCTGCTGCTTGAGGCTTGTCTTGTTCCCCAGAGGACTGCCCCTGCTGCTTGGAGGCTTGCCTTGTACCCCAAAGGGCTGCCCTGCTGCTTGAGGCTTGCCTTGTACCCCAAAGGGCTGCCCTGCTGCTTGAGGCTTGCCTTGTACCCCAGAGGACTGCCCTGCTGCTTGAGGCTTGCCTTGTACCCCAAAGGGCTGACCTGCTGCTTGAGGCTTGCCTTGTACCCCAGAGGACTGTCCTGCAGCTACCAGAGAACTGTCCTGCTGCTTGAGGCCTGCCTTGTACCCCAGAGGACTGTCCTGCAGCTACCAGAAAACTGTGCTGCTGCTTGAGGCCTGCCTTGTTCTACAGAGGACTGCCCTGCAGCTACCAGAGAACTGTCCTGCTGCTTGAGGCCTGCCTTTTTCTACAGAGGACTGTCCCGCTGCTTGAGGCCTGCCTTGTACCCCAGAGGACTGTCCTGCAGCTACCAGAAAACTGTCCTGCTGCTTGAGGCCTGCCTTGTTCTACAGAGGACTGTCCCGCTGCTTGAGGCTTGCCTTGTACCCCAGAGGACTGTCCTGCAGCTACCAGAGAGCTGTCCTGCTGCTTGAGGTCTGCCTTGTTCTACAGAGGACTGTCCTGCTGCTTGAGGCCTGCCTTGTTCCATGGAGGACTGCCCTGCTGCATGAGGCTTTCCTTGTTTTACAGGGGATTGCCCTGCAGCTACCAGAGAACTGTCCTGCTGCATGAGGCTTGCCTTTTACCCCAGAGGACTGTCCCGCTGCTTGAGGCTTGCCTTGTACCCCAGAGGACTGTCCTGCAGCTAACAGAGAACTGTCCTGCTGTTTGAGGCCTGCCTTGTTCCACAGGGGACTGCCCTGCTGCTTGAGGCCTGCCTTGTTCCACAGGGGACTGCCCTGCTGCTTGAGGCCTGCCTTGTTCCATGGAGGACTGCCCTGCTGCTTGAGGCGTTCCACAGGGGACTGCCCTGCTGCTTGAGGCCTGCCTTGTTCCACAGGGGACTGCCCTGCTGCTTGAGGCCTGCCTTGTTCCATGGAGGACTGCCCTGCAGCTTAAGACCTGCCCTGCTCTGTGAGAAGGAAGACCGGGACAGCTCCCTTCATCCAAGGTTAACCTGAGTGACTCCAAGAGTCAGTTGGCTGACCTCCTGTTCTGAGCTAGAGGGCCACAACAAACTCCAGAGGCCTCCATGCCACTGCCCAGCTGACCTGCTGTAAACGGACCTGCAACTGAACCTACCTGAGATCCTCTGGCTTCTGTTAGAGTGGGTCCCTGATCCCCAAGAGGGGCCCCCAGGCCCTGGACCCTTGGCTGGCATTAGAGTGCCCTCCTCTAATAAGAAAGGAGAAATTCTGAAGTTTTGGGCTCTTCGAGAATGGTCCCCTTCGCGCATAGACTCTGCCACCCATGACGACCGCCGACGCAAAGCTTCGAGTGAACCCGACTCTTCGCGCTACAGCGACCTTTAGCAACGACTGGCAATGCGAGATCTGCCCTTCGGGCTACAGAAACAACAGCCCAGGGTCATTGCTAACGTGAATCTCCAGCAACGACCATCCTTGATGCTCAGCTGGCTATTTGCACTACAGCGATAGCAGCTCCGCACCACCCGGCAAGATCTTCGTGCGACAGCGACGACCATTCGTGGCACTCTTTCTGCTCCTCACGGCCTCCTCCATTGAAAACTGGTCATTTCATTCCACATTTGAGAAGGTTACTCTTTCAGCAGGACTAACCTGATTCCTGTGTCCTGCCCGTGCTCCATCGTGATCAGCCTGAACTTGTGACCTTCTCCGGTCTAGTAAGACCAGATGACCATGAGTGGCACTTTGTGCTTTTAGGCGGTATGCTTACCTAAAACATTGAGATTGCATATCTCTGATACTACTGATTTTTGTTGTTTTGGTCTCATTTTGTTTATTAAAATATGCCCTATTATTCTAAATTGGCTTGGGATTTTTCTTGTTTTGTGCTTTCACTTTATTACTGTTAGAAGTGCTGCATAAAAACTTTACACATTGCCTCTAAGTTAAGCCTGACAGCTTTGTGCCGAGCTACCAGAGGGTTAAGCACAGGCTAATTTAGTGACCCCACTGAAACATAAACGGAATTTGAGGATCGCCCACTGAATCATAAACGGAATCTGAGGACCCCCAACTAAATCATTATCGGAATCTAAGGACCCCACTGAATCCTTAACGAAATTTGAGGACCCCACTAAATTTTTATCAGAATCTGAGGACCCCACTGAATCATTAACGGAATCCAAGGACCACCACTAAATCATTAACGGAACCGAGGACTCCACTGAATCATTAACGGATCCGAAGACCCCATTGAATCATTAACGGAATCCGAGGACCCCACTGAATCATTAACGGAATCCGAGGACCCCACTGAGTAATTAACGTAATCAAAGGACCCCACTGAATCATTAACGGAATCTGAGGACCCCACTGAATCATTAACGGAGTCAGAGGACCCCACTGAATCATTCACGGAATCTGGGGACTCCACTGAATCATTAACGGAATGCGAGGGCCCCACTGAATCATTAACTGAATTGGAGCACCCCACTGAATCATTAACGGAATCCGAGCGCCCCACTGAATCATTAACGGATCCGAGGGCCCCACTGAATCATTAACGGATCCGAGGACACCCACTGAATCATTAACGGAATTGGAGCACCCCACTGAATCATTAACGGAATTGGAGCACCCCACTGAATCATTAACGGAATCTGAGGTCCCCACTGAATCATTAACAGCATTGGAGCACCCCACTGAATCATTAACGGAATCTAAGGACCCCGCTCAATCATTAACGGAATCCAAGGACCCCACTGAATCATTAATGGAATCCGAGGACCCCACTTAATCATTAATGGAATCTGAGAACCCCCCCACTGAATCATTAACGGAATTGGAGCACCCCACTCAATCATTAACGGAATCAGAGGACCCCACTGAATCATTAACGGAAACTG
The DNA here is from genome assembly GCA_963921515.1 of Calotriton arnoldi. Lineage (NCBI taxonomy): Eukaryota > Metazoa > Chordata > Amphibia > Caudata > Salamandridae > Calotriton > Calotriton arnoldi. The sequence continues at coordinate 23,521 of CAWUFW010023096.1, read as the reverse complement.
AGGACCCCACTCAATCATTATTGGTATCCGAGGACCCCACTGAATCATTAACGGAATCTGAGGACCCCACTGAATCATTAACGGAATCTGAGAACCCACCCCCCAGTGAATCATTAACGGAATCCAAGGACCCCACTGAATCATTAACGGAATCAGAGGACCCCACTGGATCACTAACGGAATCAGAGGACCACACTGAATCATGAATGGAATCTGATAACCCCCCTGAATCATTAACGGAATCCGAGAACCCCACTGAATCATTAACGGAATCAGAGGACCCCACTGGATCATTAACGGAATCCAAGGACCACACTGAATCATTAACGGAATCCGAGGGCCCCACTGAATCATTAACGGAATCTGATGGCCCCACTGAATCATTAACGGAATCTGAGAACCCCCACACTGAATCATTAACGGATCCGAGGACCCCACTGAATCATTAACAGAATCTGAGTACCCCACTGAATCATTAACGGAACCTGAGGACCAACCACTGAATCATTATCGGAATCCGAGGACCCCACTGAATCATTAATGGAATCTGAGGACCCCCTGAATCATTAACGGAATCTGAGGACCCCACTTAATCATTAATGGAATCTGAGAACCCCACTGAATCCTTAACGGATCCGAGGACCTCACTCAATCATTAACGGATCCGAAGACCGCACTGAATCATTAACGGAATCCGAGGACCCCACTGAATCATTAATGGAATCTGAGAACACCACTGAATCCTTAACGGAATCTGAGGACCACACTCAATCATTACCGGATCCCAAGACCCCACTGAATCATTAACGGTATCCGAGGACCCTACAGAATCATTAAAAGAATCTGAGGACCCCACTGAATCATTAATGAAATCCGAGGACAACACTGAATCATTAACGGAATCTGAGGACCCCACTGAATCCTTAATGGAATCTGAGGACCCCATTGAATCATTAACGGATCCGAGTACCCCACTGAATCATTAACGGAATCTGAGGACCCCACTGAATCATTAATAGAATCTGAGGACCCCCTGAGGATCCCACTGAATCATTAACGGAATCTGAGGACCCCACTGAATCATTAACGGGTCCGAGGACCCCACTGAATCGTTAACAGATCCGAGGACCCCACTGAATCATTAACGGAATCTGAGGACCACACTGAATCATTAACAGAATCTGAGGACCACACTGAATCCTTAACGGAATCCGAGGACCCCACTGAATCATTAACGGAATCCAGGACCCCACTGAATCATTAACGGAATCCGAGGACCCCACTGAATCATTAACGGAATCCAGGACCCCACTGAATCATTAACAGAATCCGAGGACCCCACTGAATCATTAATGGAATCTGAGGACCCCACTGAATCATTAACAGAATCCAGGACCCCACTGAATCATTAACAGAATCCGAGGACCCCACTGAATCATTAACTGAATCCAAGGACCCCACTGAATCATTAACGGAATCCAGGACCACACTGAATCATTAACGGAATCCGAGGACCCCACTGAATCATTAACGGAATCCGAGGACCCCACTGAATCATTAACGGAATCCAGGACCCCACTGAATCATTAACATAATCCGAGGACCCCACTGAATCATTAATGGATTCCCAGGACCCCACTGAATCATTAACGGAATCCAGGACCCCACTGAATCATTAACGGAATCCGAGGACCCCACTGAATCATTAACGGAATCTGAGGACCCACTGAATCATTAACGGAATCCAAGGAACCCACTGAATCATTAACGGAATCTGAGGACCCCCACTGAATCATTAAAGGAATTTGAGGACCCCACAAAATCATTAATGGAATCCAGGACCCCACTGAATCATTAACAGATCCGAGGACCCCACTGACTCATTAACAGAATCCGAAGACCACACTGAATCATTAATGGGATCTGAGGACCCCACTGAATCATTAACGGAATCAGAGGACCCCACTGAATCCTTAACGGAATCTGAGGACCCCACTGAATCCTTAACGGAATCTGAGGACCCCACTGAATCATTAACGGATCCGAGGACCCCACTGAATCATTAACAGAATCTGAGTACCCCACTGAATCATTAACGGAACCTGAGGACCAACCACTGAATCATTATCGGAATCCGAGGACCCCACTGAATCATTAATGGAATCTGAGGACCCCCTGAATCATTAACGGAATCTGAGGACCCCACTTAATCATTAATGGAATCTGAGAACCCCACTGAATCCTTAACGGATCCGAGGACCCCACTCAATCATTAACGGATCCGAAGACCGCACTGAATCATTAACGGAATCTGAGGACCCCACTTAATCATTAATGGAATCTGAGAACCCCACTGAATCCTTAACGGATCCGAGGACCCCACTCAATCATTACCGGATCCCAAGACCCCACTGAATCATTAACGGTATCCGAGGACCCTACAGAATCATTAACAGAATCTGAGGACCCCACTGAATCATTAATGGAATCCAAGGACCACCACTGAATCATTAACGGAACCGAGGACCCCACTCAATAATTAACGGAATCCGAAGACCCCACTGAATCATTAACAGAATCCGAGGACAACATTGAATAATTAACGGAATCTGAGGACCCCACTGAATCCTTAACGGAATCTGAGGACCCCACTGAATCATTAACGGATCCGAGTACCCCACTGAATCATTAACGGAATCTGAGGACCCCACTGAATCATTAATAGAATCTGAGGACCCCCTGAGGATCCCACTGAATCATTAAAGGAATCTGAGGACCCCACTGAATCATTAACAGGTCCGAGGACCCCACTGAATCATTAACAGATCCGAGGACCCCACTGAATCATTAACGGAATCTGAGGACCACACTGAATCATTAACGGAGTCAGAGGACCCCACTGAATCATTCACGGAATCTGGGGACTCCACTGAATCATTAACGGAATGCGAGGGCCCCACTGAATCATTAACGGAATTGGAGCACCCCACTGAATCATTAACGGAATCCGAGGGCCCCACTGAATCATTAACGGATCCGAGGGCCCCACTGATTCATTAACGGATCCGAGGACCCCCACTGAATCATTAACGGAATTGGAGCACCCCACTGAATCATTAACGGAATTGGAGCACCCCACTGAATCATTAACGGAATCCGAGGTCCCCACTGAATCATTAACGGCATTGGAGCACCCCACTGAATCATTAACGTAATTGGAGCACCCCACTCAATCATTAACGGAATCAGAGGACCCCACTGAATCATTAACGGAAACTGAGGACCCCACTGAATCATTATTGGTATCCGAGGACCCCACTGAATCATCAATGGAATCTGAGAACCCCCCCACTGAATCATTAACGGAATTGGAGCACCCCACTCAATCATTAACGGAATCAGAGGACCCCGCTGAATCATTAACGGAAACTGAGGACCCCACTCAATCATTATTGGTATCCGAGGACCCCACTGAATCATTAACGGAATCTGAGGACCCCACTGAATCATTAACGGAATCTGAGAACCCACCCCCCCCAGTGAATCATTAACGGAATCCAAGGACCCCACTGAATCATTAACGGAATCAGAGGACCCCACTGGATCACTAACGGAATCAGAGGACCACACTGAATCATGAATGGAATCTGAGAACCCCCCCCCCACTGAATCATTAACGGAATCCGAGGACCCCACTGAATCATTAACGGAATCAGAGGACCCCACTGGATCATTAACGGAATCCAAGGACCACACTGAATCATTAACGGAATCCGAGGGCCCCACTGAATCATTAACGGAATCTGATGGCCCCACTGAATCATTAACGGAATCTGAGAACCCCCACACTGAATCATTAACGGATCCGAGGACCCCACTGAATCATTAACAGAATCTGAGTACCCCACTGAATCATTAACGGAACCTGAGGACCAACCACTGAATCATTATCGGAATCCGAGGACCCCACTGAATCATTAATGGAATCTGAGGACCCCCTGAATCATTAACGGAATCTGAGGACCCCACTTAATCATTAATGGAATCTGAGAACCCCACTGAATCCTTAACGGATCCGAGGACCCCACTCAATCATTAACGGATCCGAAGACCGCACTGAATCATTAACGGAATCCGAGGACCCCACTGGTTCATTAATGGAATCTGAGAACACCACTGAATCCTTAACGGAATCCGAGGAACCCACTGAATCATTAACGGAATCTGAGGACCCCCACTGAATCATTAAAGGAATCTGAGGACCCCACTAAATCATTAACGGAATCCAGGACCCCACTGAATCATTAACAGATCCGAGGACCCCACTGACTCATTAACGGAATCCGAAGACCACACTGAATCATTAATGGGATCTGAGGACCCCACTGAATCATTAATGGGATCTGAGGACCCCACTGAATCATTAACGGAATCCGAGGACCCCACTGAATCCTTAACGGAATCTGAGGACCCCACTGAATCATTAACGGAATCTGAGGACCCCACTGAGTCATTAACAGATCCGAGGACCCCACTGAATCATTAACAGAATCCAGGACCCCACTGAATCATTAACGGAATCTGAGGACCCCACTGAATCATTAACGGAATCTGAGGACCCCACTGAGTCATTAACGGAATCTGAGGACCCCACTGAATCATTAATGGAATCTGAGGGCCCCACTGAAATCTAGGAACCCCCATCAGAGGCCACGTCCTAAGCATTTTCTACGATTTGAACTTCAAAACATTACACAAAAATACAGAAACATGTGTACATCAAACTAACGATTAAACAGTTTAATTCACAAATATAGAAAAATAGACATTACATTTTAATGGGAAGTTTGGAGCTTTTTGAAATTAGTTTTTGAATTTTAAAATAAGCAGTAATCTGCTAAACCCTATCATATCACTTTCTCTTTTTTGCTCCTAATAGCATGCTTTTGGGATTGCTTCAATTAGGGGTCACCCATCATCCGTACCATACTATCTTTGCTGTACTTATTCTGTTCCAATGAATCAAGCCTGCGATACCAACATAATGTTTAGCTTATCATTTCAAATCCTTTCACATTTACAGAATGTTTTTAACATGTTAAAGTTTTCCTTTGATTCTTTAGCTATGGACACTTTACTAATCAGCTGTTATTTCATTATCCGTAGTGTCGTTGACGTCAGTATTAATGTACATTGTACGAGTAAACTAAGAGACATTCAGTTGTCATCTGTGCCCTACATGTGGCCTAGATTCTTGTTATAGGCAGAGCAGCATTGCAGTCCGTTAAATCAAACACAAGAGGGTCTTGTACAGCACACACCCGAACTTACATGAGAGCACGTTCTGATAAACACAAAGGAAGTGAGGTGAACTAGAGAAAGGCGGGGCCGGCATCGGCCACGCCGAAAGTATGGCGGTCGTGCCGGCCCCCAGACGACCACATGAGGCGGGCCTGTCGCGCACAGTGGTGACGCGACAGGCGCGCCTCAACCGTAATTGGTCGTGGGTCCTGGGTGTGACCCGGAAGTGATTCTAATCACTTCCGGGTCACGCGTCAAGCGAACGCCAGGCCGGTTAGAACCGGCCTGGCGAAAAACGGCAATAAAGGCTGGGAAGCGCAGGAGTCTGCCTCTTTGCTCCCCGCTCCCCCAGCTTTCTGCACCAGCCTCGCTAGGAGGCTGTAACATGATTTCTCTTTTTCTTTCAGGCTATCGTGCGTTTCTGAGGGATCTGGAGGTTCGTGATAGTCAACTTGGATCGTACCGACGGAAGACGCAGAGAGAGAGCGGAGAAGAGCGGCCTCGCGTCGGGGTTTTCGCGAGCTTGTCCCCCGCTGTTGTGGGCACAGGCTGGTATGCACAGCAAGAGAAGAAGCTCGGTTCGGCCGGAGCGGCTCCAGGCGGCAAAGTGCGGAAACCAGGGGGGCGCTGCACAAGAGGTGCAATTAGGAGCGCTGGGGTTGCGGTCTGCGTGGTGCGCCTTGGATGAGCTTGGATATTGAGGGTAATGGTGGTACCGCGAGTGCGGTAATCGATTGTTTTGTGGTGTTTCAACCCACTGTGAGAGCGGGAGCAGCATGTGGGGGGGGCCTCAGAGTGCATTTTAATCAGCACAGTTAGGCAAGCAGTGCGCAGTGACGCACAGTGCGTGTCCTAGGTGGCCTGTCTTTTATGTGAGGCGGACTCACCTTGATAGTGTGTCTTGGGGCACGTGCTCCAGAAGGCGTCAATCGCTCCGTGGGGGTTCGGTTCCGGGCAGGGAAAGTTTTGAATGGAGTTTTGACCGAGGTCACATTGCCTCATTGGATGCCAACCGCTATATTAGAGTACGGATTATAGTTAAGGTGTCATTTATCTTTAAACAATTGTGGGGAGGCTCCGGTCTGGGACATTTTGAAAGCATAAATCATACAAGGTTGGTCACAGGGGAGGCTGCGCTTGATCTGCCTTTGCTGTGTTTCCAGGTTTCAGGCAGAAACATCCCAGCGGCGTACACGCGTTTCGCACGGAAATCCACGAGGGATTTCGCAGGATACAGGGGCAGCTGGTGCAGATCGAAGGGGGACCTTAAGGGGACACAGACAGGCCTGCATTCCAGCGCTTCCGGGAGCCACGCGGGTTCTAGATTACTCACCTGACCCACTGGACTAGCTGGTGTGGAGTGGCTCTGGTTGCGTGGGTGCTTAAGGCCGGTTGTGTACCTCCTGCATTATAAGGTAAGGGCTTGGACAGTGTGCCAGGTCATCGAATTGCGGGAAGGGTGTGTGTAAGTTAGGCTATTACACGGTTGCCTTTTCTCAGTGGGAGGGCATTATATGTACTTGGGTAATAGTCAGCACACTACCAGGTTTTTAATACAACAGTCTGGACAGGTGCAATGGCTGGTAAGGCAAAACGGGGGGACCAGCGTTCCCGTATGGAGAAACTGATGGAAGCAATGATGAAAAAGGTGGACGAGTTGGGGCAGGGACTCGCTGACCTCAGAGAAAAGGTGGATGGGCAAGATGGGACAGAGGAGAGGGCTAGGCGTAGCATGGTGCCCCCCAGGGCAGCATTTCCCCCCCTCCCCAAGCGGGTTAGGTCAAGGAAGGGTTCGGTCCCACAGCCCAGGGAAGAGCCCGAGCCTTCAGGGGATGTCCCGCCGGGTACGCCTGGGCCCCCTGTACCAGTTACACCTGGTGTCCCTGTGCCACCTGTGATCCCGGGGCCTGTCCCCCAGCCCGGGGAGGTGCCTGGGCCTTCAGGGTCGCCCCCTTCAGGGGGTGGCCCGCAATCCCCGGTAGTACCGGTAGGAGAGGATTCGGTACCAAAAGAGTTAGTATCACAGTTAGCAGCAATACTTCCGTGGCTGGGGAAGGCGGGGATCCTTTCTCCTGCAGTGGGGACAAAAGACATGGGTGGAGATGTGCTCGCGGAAGCAAGGCGGATAGTTGCTCGGTTTAATGGGATACCTGGGGATAAGACACTAGAAGGGCTGGGTGCACCTTCCCCTGTCATTCCAGCCGGTGGGGCTACCCCACCTGATCTCAGCAAAGAATACCAGCGAGCAGCCTGACGAAAGAGAAGCTGACGGAGCCAACTGGGTCAGCTCCAGTAGGTAAGCAGCTAACGTTGCCTGTGTTAGGGGTGGGGAATCCCGCACCGGGAGGGAACACTTGGCGAGACATGTCACTCAGGAAGTGAAAGAAAAAATTTGGACTGGGGGGTATCTTAGTATGTTCTCACTGCTTCTGGATGAAAACAAAAGGGAAGAAGCGCGGAAAAAGAAAGACTGGATGCTCCCCAGGGAATGGGCAAGTGAACTACAAAAGTTTAGGATTGAGGAGAATTTGAACAACTGGATCAGACGTTTCTCAATATTCATGGCGGTGATGGCCGAACGTTTTCCCAATATGCAGGCAGAGATGGCTTGTTACCAGAGCAGGATCACTGGGGCACATGATAAGTATGGGGGAGTGGGATGGAAGGAATACGACAAGAATTTTAGGAGAGCCAAAGCATCTGACCCATCCCTCTCTTGGGACCGCATTGACACGATTGCTTGGTTAGACCAGTTTGGTGGGGGGTCTCAGGACGGCGCCAAATGCCAGTCCTTCCAGTCCTTTCAGTCCTTTCGGCCACAGTTCTCCACAGGTTCCTCCAATGGTGCAGGTACCGGGGTGGAAGAAAAGGGACATGCTGGGACTTTAACAGGCGCACATGCACGAGACCACAAGGCACGTGCAAATTCAAACATGCATGTTCTATCTGCGCCAACCCATCGCACCCTGAGTCTAAATGTTTCAGAAAGTCAAAGGATAGAGGAAAGAAGAAGCAGGAGTAAGGGTAGGGCACACAACATGGCACGTTCACCTATCAATGTAACGGCTCTGACACCCTGGCTAAACAGATACCCGTGTCACTCTACCGCTAAGATATTGCTAGACGGTTTCAGGTATGGCTTCAGGATTCCAGCGTCAGAGTATGAGGGAACTCCTGAGTGCAAGAACCAACTCTCTGTTAGGGCAAACCCAAGTGTAGCTGCAGAAAAAATTGAAAAGGAACTGCGCTTAGGCAGAATAGCGGGCCCATTTGATTCCATCCCAGTGGAGAATTTTGTCTGCTCCCCTTTGGGAGTGGTCCCCAAAAAAGAAAGTGGAGAGTTCAGGTTGATACATAATCTGTCGGCACCCAAAGGCAACTCATTGAACGACGCTATCAGTGATGAGTACTGCAGTGTTAAATATGCCTCCTTTGATCAGGCAGTGGAGATGCTCAGGAGTCTAGGCCCTGGAGCATTGTTGGCTAAATCTGACAGAGTCCGCCTTTCGTTTGTTGCCTGTTCACGCATCTGACTTTCATCTCCTTGGTTTTCAGTTCCAGGGTAGATTTTACATGGATATGTGTATGCCGATGGGGTGTTCTGTCTCCTGTGCTTATTTTGAAAAATTCAGTTCATTTTTGGAATGGGCCTTTAGGCAGGTGACGGGGCACCGGTTTGTCATGCACTATCTCGATGACTTTCTTATCTTGGGGTCACCGGGTTCACGGGAGTGTGTGTGGGCACTGCAATAATTTTGCACGCTCATGCAGGCTTTTGGGGTTCCCTTGGCACTGGGAAAGACAGTTGGACCTTCAACAACGATAGAATTCTTAGGGATTGAATTAGATTCCGTCAAGGGGTGTTTTCGGTTGCCTGCAGACAAGATCATCAAGTTCAAGACAGCATTGCAGCAATGCTTGAGTCAAGGGAAGGTCACCCTGCACCAGTTACAACAGACTGTGGGGCAGTTGAATTTTGCTCTGAGAGTTATCCCTATGGCACGACCATTTTCCAGGTCCATCTCTCAAGCCATGGCTGGTCTCCAGGAGAAGCATCACCACACCAGGCTGTCTGCTGAGGTTAGGCAGGACATGCGTATTTGGATGGCATTTCTGCAGGACTTCAACGGCAGGGTAGTGTGGCCCGGTCCACCCACTACTTCCGCGGAGTTAGGTTTGATGACTGACGCCGCGGGTAGTGAGGGATTTGGCACCATACTCGGTACTGAGTGGGTGGCACAGCGCTGGCCGGCTTGGTGGGTTGCGACGGGTTTGACAGGTAACATTGGGTTTTTGGAACTGTTCCCCATCTGGGTGGCATTGACGGTATGGCCGGAACAATTGCGTAATCAATCTGTGGTGTTCTGGTCTGACAACATGACTGTGGTGGAATGCATCAATCATCAAGCAGCACGGTGTAAAATGATTCTTCGCTTGTTGAAGGAGATTGTCCTGCTATGCATGAGATTGAATATACAGTTTAAAGCTAAACACGTTCCAGGGGTATTGAATCATGCTGCTGATGCACTCTCTCGCTTTAAGATGCAGGTTTTCAGGACACACCTCCCGTCTGCAGCAGTGTATCCCACACCATTCCCAGAATTGCTTTGGCAGATTGGTGCCCCCAACTACCGGACCTCGTGGCAGCTAGCCTAGCACCCAGGACCAGGAAAGCGTATGAAGGGGCGTTCTGGGCATATTGCACATTCTTGGGAAGGGAGTGGGCAGAGAAATGGCAGGATACGGGAGCACTCCTTCAGTACCTGGGGCCGCTAAAAAGGGAGGGGCGCTCAGCGGCAGCAGCAAAGAGGCATGTAGCGGCAATCTCTTTCTTTGCGCAAGCAGGAGTCAAGGGAGATCCCACCAACAGCTTCATAGTGAGAAAGGCCTTGAAGGGGTGGCAGCGCCTTCAGGGGTCAATTCCGGACACAAGGCGGCCGATCGGGGTTGAGCTGCTAGCATCACTACTGGGGGTTCTTCCCCTCATTTGCAACACCACTGAGGAGGCGTTCTTGTTCAACGCCGCTTTTTCATTGGCCTTTATGGGGCATTCAGGATTGGGGAATTGGTGGCCCAAAACAAGCAGGATGTGCACGGTGGCTTGCAATTTGACCATGTAAAGGTACAAGGCGATGCTTTATTGATATCAATTAGGAAGTCCAAGACTGATCAGGAGGCGCGTGGGGAAGGGATAGTACTGCATCGGGCATATGGTAATCCTTGCTGCCCCCTCACACATCTGGAGGAATTCCTACAGCGTAGACCCAATAGTAAGTGGGGGGCATTGTTAATCCATGCAGATGGTACTTCACTCACAAGGTTTCAGTTTAAAAGAGTCATGGACATGGCGATTCTGAAGACAGGTGTGGATCCTAGTGGGTTCAGAACTCATTCTTTCAGGATAGGGGCTGCCACGGAAGCAACAGCAAGGGGTTTCACCGGCAGCAACGTCCAGCGAATTGGGAGGTGGTCCTCCAACTGTTATAAGCGCTATGTGCGGCTGCATATGTTGTGAGTGGAACAATGTTCCAGGTGCTGATGCATGTTCCTTCTCTGCTCGCAGTTACAGTTCCTCAAGCCTGTCACGCAGGGGGAAACTGGAGAAGGCACGACAGCAACATCAAGCAAAGACCACAGCTCGTCTGGATTATTGGCCATTCTTATGTGAGGCGCTTGTCTAACATTTTTCTTTCAGGCAATTATAGGTCTAGAGCGGAGCAAGCAGGTTTTAAGGTATCATTTCATGGGCAGGGGGGTCTCCCATTGAGTCAGTTTAGACGCTTGGTGGGTGAACTAGTGAACAGGGGCGGGGCTCTTCCCAGTATTATTATCCTGCACCTGGGAGGGAACGATCTGGCGAACCTGGGTAGAAGGGGCTTAGTGGAAGCCATACTCACAGAGGTGGGTTGGTTAGCTAAGACATTACAGGGGTGTACCAAAGTATGGTCACAGATGATACCCAGATTCCAATGGAGGGGGGGGGGAGTCTGTGAGGGCACTGAATCACTCAGTGAGAAGAATCAACAGTAAGATAGAGAGGCTGTTCAGGGCTCCTCATCTCCAGTCTATCGCCCACGGGTGCATCAGGGGGGAGCCGTGCTTCTTAAAAGACGGTGTCCACTTGTCTAAGTTTGGCAATGAAATCTTCCTAGAGAATCTGCTGGCTTGGTTGGGTGGCTTCAGGAGTAGGTCATGACCATCTAGTGAGCATAGGGGGGGGGCCAGATAGTCGGTCAACTATGCTGGCCTGTGGCGGTAAGGTCATGATTGGTGAGCAGTAAATTTAAGGTCCTTAGAGGGCGGCGCAATTCTTGAGTGGGGTCGCACAAGGGGGAGGGACAAGTGGGCTCTCCTAGAACTCCAGGGGCAGTTACAGCCGGTTGGCTGGATGGGTGCGGGGGAGTGGGGGAGTAACGCTTTCCCTAGGCTGGTTGGCCACCCCGCACGTGCACAATGCACAGAACTGCAAGGGCCCCTTATGGAGATAATATACAGAACGTACGGGGGTAACCGGGGGGGGGGTACCCTCACGGTGAACGGGCCCTCTGCGCATGCGCACTCCGGTTGGAGGGCGGGCATAATGTGATAAGGATCTGACACCAGCTATTGACCTTGCCTTAGGCTCAAATAGGGATACGCAGAAAAATTAACTGCTATGATGATTATTGCTGATGAAATGTTTTAGATTCGGATAGGAATACATTGTATTAGAGATATGTTAAGGTTAGCCATCTGACATCTGTACTTATCAATGTAATGCAATGTTTTCTGCGTATTTTGTAAATTTGTATATATTAATTATGTTTAAGTTTTTATGTTAATAAATACGGCCAGGGGTTTACGACCCCCTCATCCAAAACTCTTCTCATGTTAATATCTGGGTCTTGATAATGGAGGAGGGGGTGTAGGTAGTACCTGGCCATACGAATATGTGCCTGTGATCACACAGTTGGGTCAAGGGAGACGCCAGGACTGATCTCCTGTTTTATAGTTTCAAGGGCTGCGATTCAGCCACTTGATGGCATCCCTTTCTCTCCAGTTTAACATCAAAGGTTTATGCTTTGAGGAGCGTTGTTTTTATTGTGTGCTGCAATGAGGTGGGCCGTGGAAGGTGGGCAGAAGCCGGAGTGCCTCACCTGTGCTGGACATGGCTCCCCCCCTTACCTGCGGGCAGCGCCGGTCCTGCTCTGAGCTCTCCCAGCCCTTCTCTTTCAGCATCCCTGCCCCCCAGGTGCATGCCTACTACCACACTACGGCTGTACAACCCTGGTGCCTGGCAGCCGCCCCCCCATCACCTGCAGGCAGCGCCGGTCCTGCTCTGGGCTCTCCCAGCCCTTCTCCTTCAGCATCCCTGCCCCCCTAGGTGCATGCCTACTACCACACTACGGCTGTACACCCCTGGTGCCTGACAGGGCAGCCCCTCCCCCTCACCTACAAGCAGCGCCGGTCCTGCTCTGGGCTCTCCCAGCCCTTCTCCTCCAGCATCCCTGCCTCCCCGAGGTGCATGCCTACTACCACACTACGGCTGTACACCCCTGGTGCCTGGCAGGGCAGCCCCTCTCACCTGCAGGCAGGGCCAGTCCTGCTCTGGGCTCTCCCAGCCCTTCTCCTTCAGCATCCGTGCCCCCTAGGTGCATGCCTACTACCACACTACGGCTGTACACCCCTGGTGCCTGGCAGGGCAGCCCCCCACCTGTAGGCAGAGCCGGTCCTGCTCTGGCTCTCCCAGCCCTTCTCCTTCAGCATCCCTGCCCCCTAGGTGCATGCCTACTACCACACTACGGCAATACACCCTGGTGCCTGGCAGGGCAGCCCTCCCCTCACCTGCAGGCAGCGCCGGTCCTGCTCTGGGCTCTCCCAGCCCTTCTCCTCCAGCATCCCTGCCTCCCCTAGGTGCATGCCTACTACCACACTACGGATCTACACCCCTGGTGCCTGACAGGGCAGCCCCTCCCCCTCACCTGCAAGCAGTGCCGCTCCTGCTATGGGCTCTCCCAGCCCTTCTCCTCCAGCATCCCTGCCTCCCCTGGGTGCATGCCTACTAACAACACTACGGCTGTACATCCCTGGTGCCTAGCAGCCCCCACTCACCTGCAGGCAGAGCCAATCCTGCTCTGGGCTCTCCCAGCCCTTCTCCTTCAGCATCCCTGCCTTCCCTAGGTACATGCCTACTACCACACTACGGCTGTACACCCCTGGAGCCTGGCATCCCCCCCTCACCTGCAGGCAGCGCCGGTCCTGCTCTGGGCTCCCCCAGCCCTTCTCCTTCAGCATCCCTGCCGCCGTAGGTGCATGCCTACTACGACACTACGGCTGTACACCCCTGGTGCCTGGCAGCCCCCCTCACCTGCAGGCAGCGCCGGTCCTGCTCTGGGCTCTCCCAGCCCTTCTCTTTCAGCATCCCTGCCTCCCTAGGTGCACGCCACTACCACACTACGGCTATACACCCCTGGTGCCTGGCAGGGCAGCCCCCCAGTCACCTTTAGGCAGCGCCGGTCCTGCTCTGGGCTCTTCCAGCCCTTCTCCTCCAGCATCCCTGCCTCCCTAGGTGCATGCCTACTACCACACTACGGCTGTACACCCCTGGTGCCTGGCAGCCCCCTCACCTGCAGGCAGCACCGGTCCTGCTCTGGGCTCCCCAGCCCTTCTCCTTCAGCATCCCTGCCGCCGTAGGTGCATGCCTACTACGACACTACGGCTGTACACCCCTGGTGCCTGGCAGCCCCCCTCACCTGCAGGCAGCGCCGGTCCTGCTCTGGGCTCTCCCAGCCCTTCTCTTTCAGCATCCCTGCCTCCCTAGGTGCACGCCACTACCACACTACGGCTATACACCCCTGGTGCCTGGCAGGGCAGCCCCCCCAGTCACCTTTAGGCAGCGCCGGTCCTGCTCTGGGCTCTTCCAGCCCTTCTCCTCCAGCATCCCTGCCTCCCCTAGGTGCATGCCTACTACCACACTACGGCTGTACACCCCTGGTGCCTGGCAGCCCCCCCTCACCTGCAGGCAGCACCGGTCCTGCTCTGGGCTCCCCCAGCCCTTCTCCTTCTGCATCCCTGCTGCCCTAGGTGCATGCCTACTACGACACAACGGCTGTACACCCCTGGTGCCTGGCAGCCCCCCCTCACCTGCAGGCAGCGCCGGTCCTGCTCTGGGCTCTCCCAGCCCTTCTCCTTCAGCATCCCTGGCCCCCTAGGTGCATGCCTACTACCACACTATGGCTGTACACCCCTGGTGTCTGGCAGCACCCCCTCACCTGCAGGCAGAGCCAGTCCTGCTCTGGGCTCTCCCAGCCCTTCTCCTTCAGCATCCCTGCCCCCCCAGGTGCATGCCTACTAACACACTACGGCTGTACACCCCTGGTGCCTGACAGGGCAACCCCGCCCCCTCACCTGCAAGCAGCGCCGGCCCTGCTCTGGGCTCTCCCAGCCCTTCTCTTCAGCATCCCTGCCCCCTAGGTGCATGCCTACTACCACACTACGGCTTACACCCCTGGTGCCTGGCAGCCCCTCCCCCCCTCACCTGCAGGCAGCGCCGGTCCTGCTCTGGGCTCTCCCAGCCCTTCTCCTCCAGCACCCTGCCTCCCTAGGTGCATGCCTACTACCACACTACGGCTGTACACCCCTGGTGCCTGACAGGGCAGCCCCTACCCTCACCTGCAAGCAGCGCCTGGTCCTGCTCTGGGCTCTCCCAGCCCTTATCCTTCAGCATCCATGCCTCCCCTAGGTGCATGCCTACTACCACACTACGGCTGTACACCCCTGGTGCCTGGCAGGGAAGCACCCCCTCACCTGCAGGCAGCACCGGTCCTGCTCTGGGCTCCCCAGCCCTTCTCCTTCAGCATCCCTGCCGACCTAGGTGCATGACTACTACCACACTACGGCTGTACACCCCTGGTGCATGGCAGCCCCCCCTCACCTGCAGGCAGCGCCGGCCCTGCTCCAGGCTCTCCCAGCCCTTCTCTTTCAGCATCCCTGCCCCCTAGTTGCATGCCTACTACCACACTACGGCTGTACACCCCTGGTGCCTGGCAGCCACCCCACACCCCTCACTTGCAGGCAGCGCCGGTCCTGCTCTGGGCTCTCCCAGCCCTTCTCCTTCAGCATCCCTGCCCCCCTAGGTGCATGCCTACTACCACACTACGGCTGTACACCCCTGGTGCCTGGCAGCACCCCCTCACCTGCAGGCAGAGCCAGTCCTCCTCTGGTCTCTCCCAGCCCTTCTCCTTCAGCATCCCTGCCCCCCCTTGGTGCATGCCTACTACCACACTACGGCTGTACACCCCTGGTGCCTGACAGGGCAGCCCCTCCCCCTCACCTGCAAGCAGCGCTGGTCCTGCTCTGGGCTCTCCCAGCCCTTCTCCTCCAGCATCCCTGCCTCCCCTAGGTGCATGCCTACTACCACACTACGGCTGTACACCCCTGGTGCCTGGCAGCCCCCCTCACCTGCAGGCAGCGCCGGACCTGCTCTGGGCTCTCCCAGCCCTTCTCCTCCAGCAACCCTGCCTCCCCTAGGTTCATGCCTACTACCACACTACGGCTGTACACCCCTGGTGCCTGACAGGGCAGCCCCTCCCCGTCACCTGCAAACAGCGCCGGTCCTGCTCTGGGCTCTCCCAGCCCTTCTCCTTCAGCATCCATGCCTCACCTAGGTGCATGCCTACTACCACACTACGGCTGTACACCCCTGGTGCCTGGCAGCCCCCTCACCTGCAGGCAGCGCCGGTCCTGCTCTGGGCTCTCCCAGCCCTTCTCCTTCAGCATTCCTGCCCCCTAGGTGCATGCCTACTACCACACTACGGCTGTACACCCCTGGTGCCTGGCAGCACCCCTCACCTGCAGGCAGAGCCAGTCCTCCTCTGGGCTCTCCCAGCCCTTCTCCTTCAGCATCCCTGCCCCCCTAGGTGCATGCCTACTACCACACCACAGCTGTACACCCCTGGTGCCTGGCAGGGCAGCCCCCCCTTCACCTGCAGGCAGCGCCGGTGCTGCTCTGGGCGCTCCCAGCCCTTCTCCTCCAGCATCCCTGCCTCCCGTAGGTGCATGCCTACTACCACAACACCGGCTGTACACCCCTGGTGCCTGGCAGCCCCCCCCTCACCTGCAGGCAGCGCCGGACCTGCTATGGGCTCTCCCAGCCCTTCTTCAGCATCCATGCCTCCCCTAGGTGCATGCCTACCACCACACTACGGCTGTACACCCCTGGTGCCTGGCATCCCCCCGTCACATGCAGGCAGCACCAGTCCTGCTCTGGGCTCTACCAGCCCTTCTCCTTCAGCATCCCTGCCCCCTTAGGTGCATGCCTACTACCACACTATGGCTGTACACCCCTGGTGCCTGGCAGCCCCCCTCACCTGCAGGCAGTGCCGGCCCTACTCCGTGCTCTGCCAGCCCTTCTCTTTCAGCATCCCTGCCCCCCTAGGTGCATGCCTACTACCACACTACGGCTGTACACCCATGGTGCCCGGCAGCCCCCCCTCACCTGCAGGCAGAGCCCGTCCTGCTCTGGGCTCTCCCAGCCCTTCTCCTTCAGCATCCCTGCCCCCCTAGGTGCATGCCTACTACCACACCACAGCTGTACACCCCTGGTGCCTGGCAGGGCAGCCCCCCCAGTCACCTTTAGGCAGCGCCGGTCCTGCTCTGGGCTCTTCCAGCCCTTCTCCTTCAGCATCCCTGCCCCCCCCCCAGGTTCATGCCTACTACCACACTACGGCTGTCCACCCCTGGTGCCTGGCAGCCCCCCCTCACCTGCAGGCAGAGCCAGTCCTGCTCTGGGCTCTCCCAGCCCTTCTCTTCAGCATCCGTACACCCCCCTAGGTGCATGCCTACTACCACACTATGGCTGTACACCCCTGGTGCCTGACAGGGCAGCCCCTCCCCCTCACCTGCAAGCAGCGCCGGTCCTGCTCTGGGCTCTCCCAGCCCTTCTCCTTCAGCATCCCTGCCCCCCCAGGTGCATGCCTACTACCACACTACGGCTGTACACCCCTGGTGCCTGGCAGCCCCCCTCACCTGCAGGCAGAGCCAGTCCTGCTCTGGGCTCTCCCAGCCCTTCTCCTTCAGCATCCCTGCCCCCCCCCTAGGTGCATGCCTACTACCACACTACGGCTGTACACCCCTGTTGCCTGGCAGCCCCCCCCACACCTGCAGGCAGAGCCATTCCTGCTCTGGGCTCTCCCAGCCCTTCTCCTTCAGCATCCCTGCCCCCCCTAGGTGCATGCCTACTACCACACTACGGCTGTACACCCCTGGTGCCCGACAGGGCAGCCCCTCCTCCTCACCTGCAAGCAGCGCCGGTCCTGCTCTGGGCTTTCCCAGCCCTTCTCCTCTAGCATCACTGCCTCTCCTAGGTGCATGCCTACTACCACACTACGGCTGTACACCCCTGGTGCCTGACAGGGCAGCCCCTCACCCTCACCTGCAAGCAGTGCCGGTCCTGCTCTGGGCTCTCCCAGCCCTTCTCCTCCAGCATCCCTGCGTCCCCTAGGTGCATGCCTACTACCACACTACGGCTGTACACCCCTGGTGCCTGGCAGCCCCTCCCCCCCTCACCTGCAGGCAGTGCCGGTCCTACTCTGGGCTCTCCTAGCCCTTCTCCTCCAGCATCCCTGCCTCCCCTAGGTGCATGCCTACTACCACACTACAGCTGTACACCCCTGGTGCCTGGCAGCCCCCCTCACCTGCAGGCAGTGCCGGTCCTGCTCTTGGCTCTCCCAGCCTTTCTCCTTCAGCATCCCTGCCCCCCCTAGGTGCATGCCTACTACCACACTACGGCTGTACACCCCTGGTGCCTGGCAGCCCCCCCTCACCTGCAGGCAGCGCCGGTCCTGCTCTGGACTCTCCAAGCCCTTCTCCTTCAGCATCCATGCCCCCCTTGGTGCATGCCTACTACCACACTACGGCTGTACACCCCTGGTGCCTGGCAGGGCAGCCCCCCCCTCACCTGCAGGCAGCACCGGTCCTGCTCTGGGCTCTCCCAGCCCTTCTCCTTCAGCAACCCTGCCCCCCTCTAGGTGCATGCCTACTACCACACTACGGCTGTACACCCCTGGTGCCTAGCAGCCTCCCCCCCTCACCTGCAGGCAGTGCCGGTCCTGCTCTGGGCTCTCCCAGCCCTTTTCCTCCAGCATCCCTGCCCCGCTAGGTGCATGCCTACTACCACACTACGTCTGTGCACCCCTGGTGCCTGGCAGCCCCCCCTCACCTGCAGGCAGTGCCGGTCCTGCTCTGGGCGCTCCCAGCCCTTCTCCTTCAGCACCCCTGCCTCCCCTAAGTGCATGCCTACTACCACACTGCGGCTGTACACCCCTGGTGCCTGGCAGCCCCCCCCTCAGCTGCAGGCAGCGCCGGTCCTGCTCTGGGCTCTCCCAGTACTTCTCCTTCAGCATCCCTGACTCTCCTAGGTGCATGCCTACTAACACACTACGGCTGTACACCCCTGGTACCTGGCAGCCCCCCCCTCACCTGCAGGTAGCGCCGGTCCTGCTCTGGGCTCTCCCAGCCCTTCTTCTCCAGCATCCCTGCCTTCCCTAGGTACATGCCTACTACCAGAATACGGCTGTACACCCATGGTGCCTGGCAGCCCCTCCCCCCATCACCTGCAGGCAGCGCCGGTCCTGCTCTGGGCTCTCCCAGCCCTTCTCCTCCAGCATCCCTGCCTCCCCTAGGTGCATGCCTAATACCACACTACGGCTGTACACACCTGCTGCCTGGTAGGGCAGCCCCCCTCACCTGCAGGCAGTGCCGCTCCTGCTCTGGGCTCTCCCAGCCCTCCTCTTCCAGCATCCCTGCCTCCCCTGGGTGCATGCCTCCTAACAACACTCACGGCTGTACATCCCTGGTGCCTGGCAGGGCAGCCCCTCACCTGCAGGCAGAGCCAATCCTGCTCTGGGCTCTCCCAGCCCCTTCTCCTTCAGCATCCCTGCCTTCCCTAGGTGCACATGCCTACTACCACACTACGGCTGTACACCCCTGGAGCCTGGCATCCCCCTCACCTGCAGGCAGCGCCCGGTCCTGCTCTGGGCTCCCCAGCCCTTCTCCTTCAGCATTCCTGCCGCCGTAGGTGCATGCCTACTACGACACTACTGCTGTACACCCCTGGTGCCCGGCAGCCCCTCACCTGCAGGCAGCGCGAGTCCTGCTCTGGGCTCTCCCAGCCCTTCTCTTTCAGCATCCCTGCCTCCCCTAGGTGCACGCCACTACACACCACGGCTATACACCCCTGGTGCTCAGCAGCCCCCAGTCACCTTTAGGCAGCGCGTCCTGCTCTGGGCTCTCCAGCCCTTCTCCTCCAGCATCCCTGCCTCCCTAGGTGCATGCCTACTACCACACTACGGCTGTACACCCCTGGTGCCTGGCAGCCCCCTCACCTGCAGGCAGCACCGGTCCTGCTCTGGGTTCCCCAGCCCTTCTCCTTTCTGCATCCCTGCTGCCCTAGGTGCATGCCTACTACGACACTGAACGGCTGTACACCCCTGGTGCCTGGCAGCCCTCCACCTGCAGGCAGCGCCGGTCCTGCTCTGGGCTCTCCCAGCCCTTCTCCTTCAGCATCCCTGGCCCCCTAGGTGCATGCCTACTACCACACTATGGCTGTACACCCTGGTGCCTGGCAGCACCCCTCACCTGCAGGCAGCGCCGGTCCTGCTCTGGGCTCTCCCAGCCCTTCTCCTCCAGCACCCTGCCTCCCCAGGTGCATGCCTACTACCACACCACGCCTGTACACCCCTGGTGCCTGAAGCAGGGCAGCCCCTACCCTCACCTGCAAGCAGCACCGGGCCTGCTCTGGGCTCTCCCAGCCCTTATCCTTCAGCATCCATGCCTCCCCAGGTGCATGCCTACTACCACACTACGGCTGTACACCCCTGGTGCCTGGCAGGAAGCCCTCCTCACCTGCAGGGCAGCACCGGTCCTGCTCTGGGCTCCCCCAGCCCTTCTCCTCCTCAGCATCCCCGCCGACCTAGGTGCATGACTACTCACCACTACGGCTGTACACCCTGGTGCCTGGCAGCCCCTCACCTGCAGGCAGCGCCGGTCCTGCTCTAGGCTCTCCCAGCCCTTCTCCTCCAGCATCCCTGCCCCTGTGTGCATGCCTACTACCACACTACGGCTGTACACCCCTGGTGCCTCACCCCCCCTCACCTGCGGCAGCGCGGTCCTAGCTCTGGGCTCTCCCAGCCCTTCTCCTTCAGCATTCCTGCCCCCTAGGTGCATGCCTACTACCACACTACGGCTGTACACCCCTGGTGCCTGGCAGCACCCCTCACCTGCAGGCAGAGCCAGTCCTCCTCTGGGCTCTCCCAGCCCTTCTCCTTCAGCATCCCTGCCCCCCTAGGTGCATGCAAACTACCACACTACGGCTGTACACCCTGGTGCCTGACAGGCCAGCCCCCTCCCCACCTACAAGCAGCGCCGGTCCTGCTCTGGGCTCTCCCAGCCCTTCTCCTCCAGCATCCCTGCCTCCCGTAGGTGCATGCCTACTACACAGCACCGGCTGTACACCCCTGGTGCTTGGCAGCCCTCATCTGCAGGCAGCGCCGGACCTGCTATGGGGCTCTCCCAGCCCTTCTTCAGCATCCATGCCTCCCTAGGTGCATGCCTACTACCACACTACGGCTGTACACCCCGGTGCCGCAGCCCCCTCACCTGCAGGCAGCCCGGTCCTGCTGCTCTGGCTCCCCAGCCCTTCTCTGTTCAGCATCCCTGCCCTCCCAGGCACATGCCTACCACCACACTACGAGCATGTACACCCCTGGTGCCTGGCAGCCCCTCCCTCACCTGCAGGCAGCGCTCAGTCCTGCTCTGGGCGCTCCCAGCCTTTCTCTTCAGCACCCGCCTGCTCTAGGCCATGCCTACTACCACACTACGGCTGTACACCCCTGGTGCCTGGCAGCCCCCAGTCACATGCAGGCAGCACCAGTCCTGCTCTGGGCTCCCCACCAGCCCTTCTCCTTCAGCATCCCTGCCCCCAGGTGCATGCCTACTACCACACTATGGCTGTACACCCCTGTTGCCTGGCAGCCCCCTCACCTGCAGGCAGTGCCGGCCCTACTCCGTGCTCTGCCAGCCCTTCTCTTCTCAGCATCCCTGCCCCTAGGTGCATGCCTGCTACCACACTACGGCTGTACACCCATGGTGCCCGGCAGCCCCCTCACCTGCAGGCAGAGCCCGTCCTGCCTGGGCTCTCCCAGCCTTCTCCTCAGCATCCCCTGCCCCCCAGGTTCATGCCTACTACCACACTACGGCTGCATACCCCTGGTGCCTGGCAGCCCCCCTCACCTGCAGGCAGAGCCAGTCCTGCTCTGGGCTCTCCCAGCCCTTCTCTTCAGCATCCGTACCCCCCTAGGTGCATGCCTACTACCACACTACGGCTGTACACCCCTGGTGCCTGACAGGGCAGCCCCTTCCTCACCTGCAAGCAGCGCCCGGTCCTGCTCTGGGCTCTCCCAGCCCTTCTCCTTCAGCATCCCTGCCCCCCCAGGTGCATGCCTACTACCACACTACGGCTGTACACCCCTGGTGCCTGGCAGCCCCCTCACCTGCAGGCAGCACCAGTCCTGTTCTGGGCTCTCCCAGCCCTTCTCCTCCAGCATCCCTGCCTCCCCTAGGTACATGCTCTTACTACCACACCACGGCACACACCCTGGTGCCTGGCAGGAAGCCCCCCTCACCTGCAGGCAGCACCGGTCCTGCTCTGGGCTCTCCCCAGCCCTTCTCCTTCAGCATCCCCTGCCCCCTAGGTGCATGCCTACTACCACACTACGGCTGTACACCCCTGGTGCCTGGTAGCCTCCCCTCACCTGCAGGCAGAGCCAGTCCTGCTCTGGGCTCTCCCAGCCCTTCTCCTTCAGCATCCCTGCCCCCCCTAGGTGCATGCCTACTACCACACCACGGCTGTACACTCCCTGCTGCCTGGCAGCCCCCCCTCACCTGCAGGCAGAGCCATTCCTGCTCTCCGCTCTCCCAGCCCCTCTCCTCTCAGCATCCCTGCCCCCCTAGGTGCATGCCTACTACCACACCACGAAGCTGTGCACCCCGGCAGCCCGACAGTGGCAGCCCCTCCTCCTCACCCGCAAGCAGCGCCTCGGTCCTGCTCCTGGGCTCTCCCAGCCCTTCTCCTCTAGCATCACTGCCTCTCCTAGGTGCATGCCTACTCACCACACCACGGTGCTGTACACCCCTGGTGCCTGACAGGGCAGCCCCTCGCCCCTCGCCTGCAAGCAGTGCCGGTCCTGCTCTGGGCTCTCCCAGCCCTTCTCCTCCAGCATCCCTGCGGCCCCCCTGGGTGCATGCCTACCACCACACACGGGCTGTACACCCCTGGTGCCCGCGCAGCCCCTCCCCCCTCACCTGCAGGCAGTGCCGGTCCTACTCTGGGCTCTCCTAGCCCTTCTCCTCCAGCATCCCTGCTTCCCCTAGGTGCATGCCTACCACCACACCACAGCTGTACACCCCTGGTGCCTGCAAGGCCCTCTCTTCACCCGCAGAGCAAGTGCCGGTCCTGCTCTTGGCTCCCTCCCAGCCTTTCTCCTTCAGCATCCCTGCCCCCTAGGTGCATGCCTACTACCACACCACGGCTGCACACCCCTGGTGCCTGGCAGCCCCCCCTCACCTGCAAGCAGAGCCAGTCCTGCTCTGGGCTCTCCCAGCCCTTCTCTCTTTTCAGCATCCCTTGCCCCCTAGGTGCATGCCCACTACCACACCACGGCTGTACACCCTGGTGCCTGGCAGCCCCCCTCACCTGGCAGGTGCAGCGCCTCGGTCCTGCTCTGGACTCCTGCCACGCTCCTTCCCCCAGCATCCATGCCCTTGGTGCATGCCTACTACCACACTACGGCCGTACACCCTGGTGCCTGGCAGGGCAGCCCTCTCACCTGCAGGCAGCGGCCGAGTCCTGCTCTGGGCTCTCTCCCAGCCCTTCTCCTCCAGCATCCCTGCCTTCCCTAGGTGCATGCCTACTACCACATCACGGTTGTACAACCCTGGTGCCTGGCAGTGCAGCTCCCCCTCACCTGCAGGCAGCACCTGGTCCTGCTCTGGGCTCTCCCAGGCCCCTTTCTCCCTTCAGTGCATCCCTGCCCCCCTCTAGGTGCATGCCTACTACCACACCATGGCAGTACAGTGTACACCCCTGGTGCCTAGCAGCCTCCCCCCTCACCTGCAGGCAGCGCCGGAATCCTGCTCTGGGCTCTCCCAGACCTTTTCCTCCAGCATCCCTGCCCCCTAGGTG